>JAVKPL010014746.1:0-91315 GCA_032173675.1 Gastrolobium villosum | reverse complement strand
TGTTATGTTTGCCTTGGTTGGTTGCGTATTGCTAAGGGGTCCTCAAGGATCTTCCACCCAAGCTCACTTACATGTGTAATATAAGTTCAAAAACATTATTTACAATATTAGTTCCAAAACTATGCAGTGCATCAGATATTCATGCCATGTGTGTTTATAAAATCTATTGGCCATAGAAATGCAGGAATATGTCTATACCCACGTAATTACAAGGAACACCGCTTGCACCTCACCCACAGCCTCACCATCTTGTATGTGCTACATACTCAGGCTTACCGTCTAGGTGGACATGACATGCATATCATAAAAGCACATTGCATATAATAGCTCAACAGCATTTCCAAAACACCAAAGCATGTAACACAACATGCATAAACCACATCCCCATGGGATATGGTGGAACTATAACATGGCTAAACCGAGGATACGAAAGCTTACCTCGCAAGCAATCAATCCAAGCCAAGAGTCCAACCACTCTCAAGTCCAAACACAGCAGTATCACAATCTGTTATGGACTAATAATATATCATTAATTATGCATTACAAACATGCAACTTAAAGACTACGCCTTTCCTTTACGTTTTACGTCTTAAGGCTTCCAACAAAGCCATAAGCCCTTAATCTCATGATTCAGACTTAGTTCATTAATTACAGAAGTTCAACTTCTTTAATCTAAGGTCCACAAACCCCCAATAGCTTACTGTTCACACAGCACAGCTACTGTTCTGTGAAATCCCAGAATATCCGGATATTTCATGGGGCATATCCGGATATGCAATATCCGGATATCACACTGACCATATCCGGATATACCATATCCGGATATTAATATCCGGATACCATATCCGGATATTGATATCTAGATATCTGTTCGACAAATATCCGGATATCTCACGAAAGAATGCAGTTTCTGCATTTCGTGAATATCGAGTCCAAAGGTTCAACTTTTAACACTTGTAGATGACCAAGGATCCATTTTTAAGCATATACAAGTTCACTTATGTGTTGTTTACTTGTTAAACCCATTAACATACCAAGATACCACCTTTTGGCCACTAAAACACATGATCAAGTTAAGGTGACTTACCCCAAAGCTTAGTCAGTAGCTCAAAGTGCCTTTGGAGCTCCCAATGCAGCTCCCAAGTCCAGCACACCTAAGGACACGAAAATGCTACACCAAAGGTTGGTTCTTGGCACCAAAGGTTCCTCCTTGGACCTCACAAAGGCAAGAACAAAGGCTCACAACAAAGAAGACAATACCACAGCCCACAAAACACCCCTCTACCAGCACCTCAACTCAGAAAAAGTCGCACTTCATTCTCACAAGACACACTCTAGTTGTTTAGGAGAAGAAATGGTGAAGGAAATGATCACAAGCTCAAGAAAAGTGAAGGAGAAGGCAATGGAACAACAGCTCCAATTCAGCCAACCAAGGAGTCACGTAGAGGCTGGTGGTTACCTAGGGTTATGTGCAACTAATGCATATATAGGCTGGAGTCACGTATAGGCAAGGAGTCACACTCTAGTATTAACCTTAATAGCAACGCAAAAGATCTAGATCCCAAACTTTGGAATCTAAACCTACACATTTTTCTAAGATTTTTCATATTTTTATTTTATTTTTCAGAGCACCTTTCCGGTACGCGTTTTTCCATAGCTAGTATCAGTTCTGGCATCAGATCACCTTATTTTGACTTGAAACTTGTTTTACAAGTCCTACATAATATTCTAGTAATTATCATGCATTCGTTATAATTTTTCGGGATACTTTTCCGGGACGCATTTATACAGGGTAGCAGAACCGGTATCTGCGCTTTCCTTCCGAAAAGCGACTTTCAGCATTTTTACTCACTCAATATGATTATTTAAGCCCAATGATAATTATTAAGGTCAATTATGGAATCAATTCCTAATTATCATAATTAATTCATTAATTACCTTAATTAACGGTGCGGGTTCTTACATTCACCCCACCTTTTTAAGGATTTTGTCCTCAAAATCAGAAACATACCTGTCTCGAAAGTCGGGATACTGCCAAAGAAGCTCATCCTCTCGCTCCCATGTGCACTCCTCGGGACTACGCCCAGTCCACTGCACCTTGACCATCGGAATAGTCTTGCTTCTAAGCTGTTTCTCGCCTCGATCGAGAATCTTGAGGGGTCCGACGGGAGTCTTTAGGTTCTCCCGAACCTCCACATCATCCGGTTGCACCACATGCGAAGGATCTGCTATGTACCTCCGTAGCTGAGACACGTGAAACACGTCGTGGATGTTGGCTAAGTTCGGAGGTAAGGCAAGTCGATAGGCAACAGGTCCTACTCTACCAAGGATCTGGTAGGGCCCAATGAACCGCGGGCTCAACTTACTCACTCCGAGTGCCCGTCCAACACCGGTGACAGGTGAAAGTCTCACAAACACGTGCTCACCCTCACTGAACTCCAGTGGACGATGCTTGACATCATAGTAGCTCTTTTGGCGATTCTGTGCCTGCTTCAATTTTTCCCTGGTCATCTGGATCTGCTGGGTAGTATCTTGGACAAAGTCCAAGCCAAATAGCTCTTTATCTCCAACCTCAGACCAGTAAGTAGGAGTCCGACACATCCTACCATACAGCGCCTCGTAGGGTGCCATGCCCAGACTAGCATGAAAACTATTGTTGTACGAGAATTCTACCAACGGAAGGTACCTATCCCATGCAGAACCCTGCTCCAACGTGCAAGCTCTCAACATGTCCTCCAATGTCTGGATGGTCCGCTCAGTCTGTCCGTCAGTCTGAGGGTGATAGGCGGTACTCAATCTCAACTGCGTACCAAAAGCCTCCTGCAGCGCCTCCCAGAACCGAGATGTGAACTTTGGGTCCCTATCACTGATGAACTCTCGGGCACCCCGTGAAGCCTCACAATCTCGCGGACATATAGCTTGGCCAACTGCTATGTAGTGAAGCCCACCTTCACTGGAAGAAAATGGGCAGACTTGGTCAATCTGTCCACAATGACCCAGCTAGAGTCACACCCAGCCTGAGTCTTAGGCAATCCCACCACGAAGTCCATGGAAATTCTATCCCACTTCCACTGTGGAATCTCAAGAGGTTGAAGTTTACCAGATGGTTTCTGGTGCTCAATCTTCACTTTCTGACAAATAAGGCATTTGGACACGTAGACCGCTATGTCCTTCTTCATGCCCGGCCACCACAAATTTCTCTTTAAGTCCTGATACATTTTTGTCGCACCAGGGTGGATAGTAAACTGGCCCTTATGAGCCTCTGCCATAACCTCCTCAATCAATGGCCCTCGAGGGATTACAACTCTCTTCTGAAACAGCAACAAACCATCCTCATTCCAAGACACACCGTCCTGGTTCTTCACATAATCAAGGCACTCTCTTTGAACTTGCGCCTCTTTGATCTTTTCCATCAGCTCATTAATCACTTCTGCTGTTTCCATCTCAAGCAGTGCACCCCCAAACAAGGAGTTCACTCTCAAGTCTCTGAACTTTTCAATCACCTCGTAGTCGCTCATCATCAAGCTGGATAAGCTCACGGATTTCCGACTCAAAGCATCGGCTACCACATTGGCCTTGCCAGGATGATACCTCAACTCAAAGTCGTAGTCCTTCAAGAACTCCATCCATCTCCGCTGTCTCATGTTGAACTTCTTCTGGTCAAACAGATATTTCAGACACTTGTGGTCACTGAATACAGCAAACTTCATGCCAAACAGGTAATGCCTCCAAATCTTGAAAGCAAAAACAATAGCTCCCAACTCCAAGTCGTGAGTCGGGTAGTTCTCCACATGAGGTTTCAACTGTCTTGAAGCATAAGCAACAACTTTCCCTTTCTGCATCAACACACAACCTAACCCCTTAACAGAGGCATCGCTATATAACTCAAACTGCTCCGAAGGATCAGGAAGAACTAACACAGGAGCAGTAGCCAGTCTCTCCTTCAACTCCTGGAAGCACTCCTCACACTCATGTGTCTACATGAATGGAGTCTCCTTTCGGGTAAGGCGAGTCATCGGTAGCACCATTTTGGAGAATCCCTCTATGAACATCCTGTAGTACCCAGCCAAACCCAAGAAGCTTTTCACTTCTGTAACCTTCTTGGGCCTCTCCCAATCCATTACGGCCTCAATCTTGTTAGGATCAACTGCAACTCCATCAGCGGAAATCACATGACCCAGAAATTTCACCGCCTTGAGCCAAAACTCGCATTTTGACGGCTTGGCATATAGCTTTTTCTCTTTCAACACTTGCAAAACAATCTTCAAGTGCTCAGCATGCTCCTCATCTGTCTTGGAGTAAATCAAGATGTCGTCAATGAAGACGATCACGAACTGATCTAGGTATGGCTGGAAGATCCTGTTAATGTAGTCCATGAACACTACGGGTGCATTGGTGAGTCCAAACGGGATCACTAAGTACTCATAATGCTCGTACCTCGAGCGAAACCCTGTCTTTGGGACATCCTCCAGCTTTACCCGTATCTGATGGTAACCGGACCGGAGATCGATCTTGGAATATACGCAAGCACCCCTGAGCTGATCCAGCAAATCATCAATGCGTGGAAGGGGATACTTGTTCTTGATTGTCACCTTGTTCAACTGTTTGTAGTCGGTGCACAATCGCATAGTCCCATCTTTCTTTTTCACAAAAATGACCGGTGCTCCCCAAGGAGACACACTCGGCCGAATGAAATCTTTCGCTGAAAGCTCCTCAATATGCTTCTTCAGCTCTGCCAACTCTGGTGGCGACATCCGGTATGGAGCCAGTGAAATAGGCCCCTCACTAGGCAATAAATCAATGGAGAACTCTATCTCCCTCTGCGGTGGAAACTCAGGAATCTCCTCGGGAAACACCTCGAGGAATTCCCTCACCACAGGAATGCCAGTGAGATCCTCCTGTGTCCCACTCACCAAACCTCCCAACATAACATAGCCAAATGCCCCTGCTCTCAAGGCCCTCCTCGCCTGCAGGACTGAAATGAACGGTGAGGAACTGGCTGTGGACCCACCCGGAGACATCACCACTCTCTTGGCACAGCAATCAATCAATGCACAGTTTCTGGACAACCAATCCATGCCCAGAATAATCTCCAAGTTGGCCATCGGCAATCCTATCAGATCTACCGAGAAGTCACGACCATCCCACTGAAACGCTACATCGCGATGGACAGTGGAGGTCAAACATTTTTCTCCTGTGGCGGTGGTCACCCGCATCGGTGGAGAAAGCACATGACTGGGCAACTCAAGCCCCACAGCAATAGGGGTAGCAACAAAAGAGTGCGTTGCCCTGGAATCAAAAAGCACATCAACAGCTGAACCACCAATGGTAACAGTACCTCTGACCAGGTTCGGAGCTCTGTCCGACTGCTGACGATCAAGTGTGTACACTCACCCCGTAGTAGGTGGCACTGCTGGTGCCCCAGTATGAACCATCTGCAATGGCACAGCCCGCACTGCAGCAACTCTCGTCGTCAGGCAATCTCTGGAGTAGTGGCCCTCCTTTGCACACTGGAAGCATATCAACTGACTGGTAGCACACAGCCCAAAATGTGACTTCCCGCATCCTGAGCATCTGGGAGCAGGTGGTCTCACTGTGTTCCCCTGAGTAGGAGTCTTCTTAAACTGATTTGGCGCTTGCTTAGCCGTCAACTGTTTGCCCTTGCCCTTGTTTCCATACTTCCTGTCTCTCCAGGAAGCGGAACCACCAGTACCCTGTGGCACCTCAATCTTGGCCTTCTTGGCCTGACTCGCCCTGCAGAAGTCCTCAATGTCACGGCACTGCTGTACTAAAGCCCCGAAGTCTCTCGAAGCAGAACTAGCAAGATGTCCAGCAATGTCCTCATTAAGTCCCCTCCGGAACTTAGCAGCTAAAAAGTTGGGAGTCGGCCTCGCCATGTGGAAATGAGCAAACTTAACAAGCTCGTTAAACTTAGCCAGGTACTCATCCACAGACAACGAGCCCTGAACCAATCTGTCAAACTCTCCCTGCTTCCTCTCCTGAGCATCATAAGGAAAGTATTGACCCAGAAAGTAATCCTCAAAGAATGGCCATGTCATCACATGCCCCTGCATCTCGAACGCCTGAGAGGTGTTCGTCCACCATTCATGGGCATCGTCCTCCAGCATTTATGTGGCGAACATCAGCTTCTGCGGATCGGTACACTGCATCACCCTGAGTATCTTGTCCAGGGCCTGAAGCCATCTAGCAGCAGCAATGGGGTCGTAGGACCCATCGAAAGTAGGTGGCTTATGCTTGCAGAAAGCATTCAGCCGGCGGTCGATCTCATCACGATCCTCAGCAAATACGGGAATGGTTTGCAAAGCCCCCGTCAAATGGCTACCCTCACCCATCTGACTCTGGGTGTCCTCCTGTTGACTAGGTGGAGGTGGTGGAGGACACTGGCCAGCAGCAGGACCAGCCCTCAACTCCTCCAACATGACCCTCATCATAGTCATGTTGGCCATCCGGTTCTCCTACAGAACCTCAGCAGTGGCTCACCTGTTCGCCTCTCTGATGGCGTCCAGCATCGCCTGGTTTGCCAACCTCGTGGCCTCCTGGTCGGCTAGTCGGGCCGCCTGCATCTCAGCTAATGCAGCCAGGATAGGATCCAGTTGATCCTCGCTCGTACTCGGGTTCCTCCTTGGTGGCACCATGACTCTGCACAAGTTACACAAAGAATGAGTTGATCAGGCCCACGCCATGTGGTCACATATGCATTATCATAATACACACCAATCAGAGAGAACACCAAGTAGACACGCAACGAAACATCCTAAGTTATTGCAATACACACAGGCTTTTCCCTAGAGAGTGCTCTGATACCATAAAATGTAACAGCCCGTGTTAACCCTGATTGTTAACCTACTATCGTATTAAGCCACGCTTAATTAAAATGCGGAATAACTTTTTCTTTAATTCAATTATGACGTCATTAACCTTAGCTAACTTGATTACCTAACCAATTTCATAAAATACTGCCTGTATGTAAATTGCAAGACAACTAACTGGAATACCTCATATATAAATAATAAGTGAGTGTCTAAGTCACAGGACTACAACACATAGCCTGGACCAAAAATCCTGATACTTTAATTACAACTTTAACTAAGTAGACAATAACAATCCATGTGGCATGGACAAACCCCATGCTCACCAAATAAGGCAACAATGCCCAAAAACAGTCTCAGCATAATATCATAATCAAAGCGGGAAAACATAACAGCAGTCAACATCCAGCATGTCAGCATGTCAGAATAACATCAACTCAGCTCTGGCCTCCTGCCACCTGAGCCCTCAACATTACCTGATCCTGAAATAAGTGTCCCCAAACGTGGGGTGAGATCTCTAAACAAGAAATCTCAGTAAGACAAGGGGTTCTCAAGGATCTTCCACCCCAAGCTCACTTACATGTGCAATATAAGTTCAAAAACAGTATTTACAATATTAGTTCCAAAACTATGCAGTGCAATAGATATTCATGCCATGTATGTTTATAAAATCTACTAGCCAGAGAAATGCAGGAATACGTCTATGCCCACATAAGTACAAGGAACACCGCTTGCACCTCACCCATCTTGTATGTGCTATATACTCAGGCTTACCGTATAGGTGGACATCACATGCATATCATAAAAGCACATTGCATATAATAGCTCAACAGCATTTCCAAAACACCAAAGCATGTAACACAGCATGCATAAACCACATCCCCATGGGACATGGTGGAACTATAACATGGCTAAACCGAGGACACGAAAGCTTACCTCGCAAGCAATCAATCAAAGCCAAGAGTCCAACCACTCTCAAGTCCAAACACAACAGTATCACAATTTGTTATGGACCAATAATATATCATTAATTATGCATCACAATTAATATTAAGTAGTTTTAATATTTATTCAGAATAGATAAATTACTAAAAGATATAAATAATAATTTAGATTATATTAAAACTACTGAAGAAATAATAGTCAGAAAAATAAATAAGATTGATATAGAAAATTTACCAACAAAAACTGACATATAACAATTAATATTAAGTTTAGAACAAAGAAAACCAAAACCAATAGAGAAAGAAATATATCAATTAGTAGAAAAACTAAATAGTAAAGAAAGATTTTTAGAAGAAAAAGTTTTAAAAATAGAACAATTAATAAAAGAATTATTAGTTTATGTCAAAAAACTTTAACTTTGGAGACGAATTAGAAAAAATAAAAGCATATACAGAGGAAGATTATAATAAAGGTTTTATTAAAACTTTAGATATAACATCTAGAGGAGATAAAGCTATAATAGCACAAAATAATTTAATAATACAATTATTAATAACCTTACATCACAGGATATCAAATTTAGAAAGTTATTTATTGAAAAAACAAGAAATAGATATAGATAATCTTGTAGAAGAATTTGATAAAAAATTAAAACCTATACAGCCAAAACCTAAGAAACAAAAACAATCTTGTAGTTTTTTAGTTTATAAAAATGAATAATACATCTTTTCCTGGAACTAGTAGAACTATTATAGATCAACCTAGAAAAAGTACTAGTTTTAGATCACCTTTTGAGATATTCAATATTAAAAATAAAGATAAAATAAAATTAGAAGAAGAAATAGATATAGATAAAAATATAGAACAATTTAGAGAATCTGCTTTAAAAATATTAGAACCTAAAAGACTGTACGAAGTAGGAAGATTTGCTATGAACACAGGTCTTTTTAGAAATTATTCAGAGGAACAAGTATCATGTGTAGGAGATCAAGTAGTAGTTTTAGATTGTATGAGTAAAAAGGCCAAAGAACAGTTAAAGAAATCCCATAAAAATTATATTCATACAGGATTATTTATTATTGGAGTAAAAGGATTAATAAGAAGTAAGACAGGATGTAAAGTTTTAGTAACTCTCTTTGACAAAAGATGGGGTAAAGATGTACAAAGATCACTAATATCTTTAACAGAAGTAGATTTAAATAGTGATGTAGGACTTTTTTACTGCACTCCCAATATGACATTACCCATAGAAGACTTTTGTAAAAATATTAAAATAGGAATACAAACTAAGGGATTTGAGGAATTTATAAGTGGAAGTAATTTAGTAATTACAATAGGATTTATAGGAAAAACTATGCAAAATATAAGTATTAATTATAAGGTAAAAATAAATGATGTAATAGAATATATATCAAGTAAAAATATTAAAATGATAAAACCTAAAGAAATATCTTCCCAAGAATTAGCAGGATTAGAATGGAACACTAGTAAGTTCTTTGGGGACAAGGAAAATAGTGATATATTAGTACCAGAAAATGGAGTATTCTATAGTGATGGAAGAGGAGAAACTTATGTAAGATTTTTAGACTATAAACAAGGGGTAAACAGAGAAGAAGATACGGAAACAGAGCTTAGTAATGAATTCATGTATAGGATGGAAAATTCATATGAATATTATACAAATAAATACAAATATAAGATTGAAGAACAAAAACAAAAATTATTATTAGAAAAGAATAAAATGTTAGAAAACAGACAAATAATAGAAGATAAGATAATAATTCCAAAATATGATAAATTAATAAAAAAGGAATTAGAAGAATTAGAAGAACAATTAGTAAGAGAAAGGAAAATTGAAGTAGAACAAGTAATTTATCAAGATAATAATAATAATATTAGAGTAAGAGATATAACAGAAGAAGAATATGAGAAAGAATATATGATAACTATAGATGATGAAACAGAAATAATAAATAATTTCATTGGACAAGAAAGATGTGAAGAAGAATCTGAACAAGAATTTGAAGAAAGTGAAGGTGAAATAGATTTTAAAATATTAGATTCTAATTTTATGGAAGGACAAGATAGTAATGCAACAGGTGCATCAGGAACAAATTATACAGAACCTAGAGTTTATAGGTCTGGGAATTTGCCAAGACAACCTTATAGAAGTTATGATGAAAGTAGAGAAAATAGATTTAAACCTAGGGGAAAAAGATATCCAGTAGAGAAACCTATACAATTACAACCAATAGAATCAGGAAAAATTTTAAATTTAACAGCACATAGTCCTCAAATATGGGATAAAGTAATAGATATTTGGAAAAATATTGTAGTAAATGATTATATAGGAAAAGATTTTGATCATAATCCAGAAGAAATGTTAAGATATTTAGAAACATTTTTAGGTGAATCTGTAAAAGCTATATGGGAGAGATTTAAAGAAGAGTACCCACAGGAGATAAATGTTATTTTATCATTAGGAACAAATCCATTTAATTTTGTTAATAAAATACATATGTTATGCACAGGACAAGACCCTAATTCAGGCCAAATTAAGATACAATATGAAGCAGTAAAAGCATTAGAACAAATGACTATTAAAAATTGGCAATATATAGAACAATTTTTAGAAGATTTTACTTATAATGCTTCTATCTCAGGAAACATATTTAATAGAGAAATAGGAGAAAAATTATTTAGAAAATTACCAGGACCATTAGGAGAGGAAATTTATAAAAAATGGCAACATAGGATACAAGAAAACATTATGTATCAAAATTTACCACATTTTGACAATGTAACTATTAGATGTAGTTTTATAATGTCTTGTTTAAAAGAAAAATGTTCAGAAATACAGATAGCAAAACAATTAAAAGGAGATTATAGTTTTTGTAATAAAATATTTGTTCCACAGAGATATGGGGAACAAAAACCTAAAAGAAGAATATCTAATCAGAATTATAGAAAAAATAAAGGAAAAGTAAAGAAAAATTATTATTTAAGAAAAACAGAAGCAAAAAAGCCTTATTTAAATAAACAAAGACATGTAAGAAAATATCATCCTGAAAGAAGTTATAAAAATAAACTAAAATGTTTCACATGTGGAAATGAAGGGCACTTTTCTATAAAATGTCCTTATAGGAAAAACATGGAAAGCAGAGAAGCTTATTTAGTAGAAAAAACAAATTTAAACTTAATTAATATAGATGAACATATTAGTGATACAGAAAGTATATATAGTGTATGTTCTGAAATCATAGCAGTAAATAATGATTCCTCAGATAATGATGAATTCATAGAAAGAATATCAAGTTATATGAATGTATTTCCAGAATGTAAAGAACATAATTGGGAATATAGAAAAGGAAGTCTATATAAATGTTGCACAGTATGTAAATTATATCCTAGTATGGAAAATAGGTATCAATGTAGTAATTGTTTTGAAGAAAGATGTAATAGATGTGTACCCCAAAAAGAAGACAAAGGAAAACAAATTATGAATTTACAAGAAAAAGATACTAAAAAGATATACATTATGCAAACAGAAGTAAAAGCATTGCAAGATCATATTACCATATTATATAGTGAGATAAGTGAATTAAAAGAAATAATAACAAAACAAAATGAAAGATTACAAGGATTAGAAGATTATTTGTATCAAGGCTCCCAACCACAAATGTTATGTGTAGAACAAATAGAAGAAATGAGAGAACAAAGTAAAGAAATCTCTAAGATAACTGAACCTATAAGATTTATATGTGATAATAAAAAACTATTAAAAGAAATAAAAGTAGATTGCAAATTAAAATTAGAAAATGGAAAAATATTTTATATAAGAGCTATGATAGATACAGGGTGTACTAGAAATGTAATAGATCAAAAGATATTAGAACAAGAAGATTATGAACAAACAGATCGTATTATAGTATCAACAGATATAAATAATAATACTACAAAACATAAATATCAACTTAAGCCAGCACAAATAGGATTTTTAACTCAATGTGGTGAATATTCAGACTATTATTCCTTTACCGAAGTAGTAGCAAGACCATTAGATATAGGATTAAGTTTAATAATAGGATTAAGATTTTTATTAGAAGACTCTGGAGGAATGCTCCTTACACAAAATAATTTAGAAATATTTAGAAGTTCAATATTAACACCAATACAAGTGAAAAGAAAAGACCCTTTAATTATAGATTATAAAGAAAAGAAAAATAATTCTGAAAAGAAAATAGCAAAACAAAATAGAAATGAATGGAATAATTCTTTAAATAAACAAAGAAAATCTGAATGTGATTGTCCAATAAAAGGACAATGTAAAATTAACCAACCTATTAAAGAAGAAGAATTTTTAGAAATAGATTATTTAGATATTGAAGATAATTGTGTAATAATAGATTTAGAAGATGAATTTTTTAATCCTATATTGAATATATATTGTAGTGATATATATTTAAATTAGAAAAATTAGAAATATTTGGAGATAACCCCTTAAAATATTGGGATATAGATAAACCTATAATATTAAACAATTTTTTAATCTTCATATAGAAGAATTGAGTAAATTAGGATTAATTAGGAAATCAGATAGTAGACACAGATCAGCAGCATTTAATATAGTGAAATAGTAGAAATTATAAACGACTAAATGATAACACTATGGAAGATGCATATAATATTCCTGTAAGAACCCGCACCGCTAATTAAGGTAATTAGTGAATTAATTATGATAATTAGGAAATAATTCCATAATTGACCCTAATAATTATTATGAGGCTTTAATAATTACAATTAGTGGGTAAATGCTGAAAGTCGCTTTTCGGAAGAAAAGCGCAGATTTCTTACTCGGTATAAATAGATTATAACGAATGCAATAATTACTATAAAACAAGTTTCAAGTGAAAATAAAGATTACTGGCTATGGAAAAGCGCGTAGGATATAATAAAATAAAAATATGAAAATCTTAGAAAAATGTCTAGGTCTAATTCCGAAGTATCAAGATCTTTTACTTTGCTATTAAGGCTAATACTGTGCGTCATGGCTTAAACCCCTATATTTGCACAAAACCCTAGGCCATATTGGCCTCCTACGTGAGTTTTGTGCTGGTGTTGAGACCCTTTGTGTTTCCCTTGCCTCCTTCTTCTTCCTTTGGCTTAGATTATCACTTTCATGCTTGTTCCATCACTTTAAACACTTGGTGAAGTTTCAGTGAGCTTTGAGACTACAATTCTGAGTTGGATGTTTTGTTGAGGGGTGATGAGTTGGTGTTGTGTGAGTGTTGAAATAGCTTCCTTGGTGAAGAAAGAACTTAGAACATTGGAGCTGACTTGTGAGCTTCATTGTTGGCTGCTTAGATAAGTTTTAATGCTTAAAGGTGGTGTCTTGACATGTAAAAGGTTAAAATGAAGTAACCAACACCTAAGTGAACTTGTATATGCTTAAAAATGGATCCTTTAACGTGTACATGTGTTAAAAGTGGGATCTTTGGACTGGATATTCACGAAATGCAGAAACTGCATTCTGTCGTGAGATATCCGGATATTTGTCGATTGATATATAAAATATGAATCCGGATATGGTATATCCGGATATATCCGGATATATATGCCCCTTCTGATATCCGGATATCCTGGGTTCTCACATAGCCGTGCTGTGTGAACAGTAAGCTAATGGGTGTGTGTGGACCCTAGAAAGGAAGTTGAACTTCTGTAATTAATGAACTAAGTCAGAATATATGATTAAGGGCTTATGGCTTTGTTGGAAGCCTTAAGACGTAAAACGTAAAGGATAGGCGTAGTCTTTAAGTTGTATGCTTGTGATGCATAAATATTGATGTATTATTGGTCCATATCAGATTGTGATACTGTTGTTTTTGGACTTGTGAGTGGTTGGACTCTTGGCTTGGATAAGCAGCCATTTTAAATTCCCATGATGCATGCTGTGTTACATGCTTTAATGTTTTGGAAATTGCTGTTGAGCTATTTATATGCAATGTGCTTTTATGAGATGCATGTGGTGTCCACCTATACGGTAAGCCTGAGTATGTAGTACATACAAGATGGTGAGGCTGTGGGTGAGGTGCAAGCTGTAACAGCCCGTGTTTTAATTAGCGGTGCGGGTTCTTACACAAGCGGTGTTCCTTGTACTCATGTAGGTATAGACGTATTCCTACATTTCTCTGGCCAGTAGATTTGATAAACACACATGTCATGATTAATTGCTGCATCGCATAGTTTTGGAACTTATATTGTAAATACTGTTTTTGAACTTATATTACACATGTAAGTGAGCTTGGTTAAGATTTCTTGTTTATTTGGGGACGCCTTTTGGTAATGTTGAGGGCTCAGGTGGCAGGAGGCCAATATGCTGACTTGCTGGTTGTTGATTGCTGATTATTTGACTGTCGTTATGTTTTCTGTTAAGTTTATGTTGAGACTGTTATTGGGCATTGTTGCCTTATTTGGTGAGCATGGGGTTTGTCCATGCCACATGACTTGACTATTGTCTTTTAATTTGATGTTGTAATTAAAGTATCAGGATTTGGACCCAGGCTATGTGTTGTAGTCCTGTGGCTTTAGATACTCACTTATTATTTATATATGAGGTATTCAGTTAGTTGTCTTGCAATTTATACAGACAGTATATGAAATGGATTAAGTAATCAAGTTGGCTAAGGTTAAAGACGTCATAATTGAATTAAAGAAAAAGTTATTCCGTATTTTAATTAAGCGTGGCTTAATACGATAGTATGTTAACAATCCGGGTTATTTAAATTCCAGAAAAGATACTTTAATTTCTCATATACAAGATTGTAAAATATTCAGTAAATTTGATTGTAAAAGTGGTTTCCATCATTTTAAATTAAAAGAAGAAAGTATAGAATGGACGGCTTTCACAACACCCTTAGGACATTTTGAATGGTTAGTAATGCCTTTTGGGCTTAAAAATGCACCAAGAATATATCAAAGAAGAATGGATGAAATTTTTCTAAAACATAAACAATTATGTATAGTATATATAGATGATATTCTAGTATATAGTAAAAATATAAAAGAACATATAGGACACTTAGATGTAATATTCTCTGAGTTTGTTAAACATGGAATTATAATTAGTAAAAAGAAAATGGAATTAGGAAAAACTTATATTAAATATTTAGGATTAGAATTAGGAGAAGGTACTATGAAACTACAACCTCATATTTCCCAGAAAATTATAGAATTTCCTGAAGATTTAAAAGATTTAAAAACACTACAAAGATTTTTAGGATTGTGTAATTATGCTAGAAATTTTATAAAAGATTTTGGCAAATATTTAGGGCCATTATATAGTAAAGCATCAATAAAAGGACAAAGATATTTTAATAATGAAGATAAAAAATTGGTTAGACAAATAAAAGAATTAGTAAAAGATTTACCTCCTTTAACATTACCACTTAATACAGATTATAGAATAGTAGTAACAGATGGATCAGAGTTAGGATGGGGAGCTGAGTTGAGAAAAAAGCCTAATAAATATTCAGAAAAAGAAACAGAACAAATATGCAGGTATGCTAGTGGTAAACATAAAGTAAAAAATCTTAGTGCTATAGACTATGAAATAGAAGCAGTAATTAAAGGCTTAGATGCATTTGAAATTTTTATTGTAAATAGAGAATTTACTTTACGAACTGATTGTGAAGCAATTGTAAAATTTTATAATAAATTAAATGAAAATAAACTTGGAAGACGAAGATGGTTAATATTAAAAGATAAATTTATTAATCATGGTTACAAAATTAATATTGAACATATTAAAGGAGAAGATAATTATATAGCTGATTATTTATCTAGAACTATAACTAATTCTTGATTATAATTTTCAGATGAAACCAGGAGACAGACCTAGAGCAATTATGCATAATCAAGAACAGCAGCAGCTAGAACAGAATCTTTATCAAAGATCAGTAGAACAGAGAACTATAAATAGTTTAAATTTTGGTAATGTTAATCTTCAGATATATCCTAGTTCTAATATATCTTTTAGACCATTAGCAGGACAAACTTTCACTTCAGAACAGAAATGTATTTTAGATAACTTATGGGTTTCGTTTAATAAAGAACCTAAAGATAGAAAACATTTTATAGCAGCCATGAATGTCTTAGGATATACCTTTAATTTAAGTCAAGAAAGGTTTTGATTTTACGTTGTGTTTGAAGGTAATAATCCTGGAGTCTTTAATTCCTGGATAGATGTTATAGAATCCACCAGAAATTTTAAAAATCCAAAATATAAAGGTTTCCATACAATAGATGAAGCCTTTTCTGCTGCAAGATCTTTTTTAGGTCCTCATTTTCATATACATCCTTCTCTCAGAAATTTTTCTGAACCATTACCATATCTAAAAGCTTCCAGTAGCCAGACAAAAGTTATATTTTGTGATCATTGTGAAATCCTATCCAGAACAATTAGAAGTCTTAATGAGGAGAGAGAATATCTTAATGAAGAGAGAGAGACTTCTTAAACAGATATTTATATTACAACAAGAAGTAGATAAACTTCAGCAAAAATCTTATGGTTTCCCGTCCACAAAAACGGGTGAGATAGGTAATTGCTCCCTTCTGAGCAATCAAGAAGCTAGCATAGAAGCAGGTTCTATGCCTTCACAAGCTCAAACGGTGCTTGGTGATGAAAAAACAAATCCGTTAAAGGCTGTGGCTTTGCCAAAAAGCCAAGAAGAAAATACTTTAGAAATATTAAAAAGAAAAATAGAAGAAATACTAAATGCACAAAAGGAGATCAGACAGCTAGTAGAACCTGAAAAAGATAAAGAAGAAGAAGACATATCTTCACCAATATCTGGAGATTCAATGGATACTATTGGAAGACAGAACATTGAAGACAAAGTCTAAAAGTCAGACTCTACATTATAGCCATCAAGACTCTACACTATAGCCATGAAGACTCTACACTAGCAGCCATCGGGACTATGCTCTAGCTATTAGACTTTGTGTAAAGTTGTCAGAATAAGAGATAAGGTCGGCAAACTCATGTCCACAAAATGCTGAATAGAAAATGTCGGCAGGGTATTTTGTAAATATAAGTGTCGGTAAGGGTTTTTTTTTTTTAAAAAAAAAAAGTTGTAATTTTGTCAGGAATCCTACTTTTATCTGAAGTGACGATGGGGCCCAATGAGTACCCGACTCAGAAAAGAAAGGATTACCTGTTGTATTTCGTGTTTCATTTCTAAGTCTATAAATAGGTACCTTGTTTTAGTGAAAACATAAGGGAGCGAAGTGTGAGAATACTCTAAGTTAGAAACATCTGGGATGTCTCTGTTGTAATCCTTCTGTGCTTGTAATAAAAGTATTCCATTTTCTGAAAACATAAGCTTGCTCTTATTCTCTCAGTTCTTTTAGACATCTTTCGGGGATTTCCGAAAGGGAAATCCTTCTCCTTTCTTAAGGTACTACCATGTCTTCTTAAAGCTTTTATTTTAAGTATGTGTATATTCTTCCCCTTGTTAGTTTCTTCTTTGTATATTTTATCCCTTTTCATAATCGAAAACTGAGTTAGGTAGTCTTGCCCCGTCTGGTATGTTAAACTGTTCACCAACCTAATGGAGCCAATAAGTGACCTATATAATTAATTAAAATGAAGATTAAGGTCAATGGTAAATGTAGTTAGGAAAAGTGAACAGTAACATAACCTTGCGAATAGGATGTAGAGCCTAGCTAATATATATATATATATATATATATATATATATATATATATATATATTATATGTATATATATATAATATATATACACAAGGCCACTAAACGCGCAGTATTAGCATTAATAGCTACGCAAAAGATCTTGATCCCAAACTTTGAAATCTGAACCTACTCATTTTTCTAAGATTTTTCATATTTTTATTTTATTTTTCTGAGCACCTTTCCGGTACCTGCTTTTCCATAACCAGTATCAGTTCTGGCATCAAATCTCATTATATTGACTTGAAACTTGTTTTACAAGTCCTACATATTATTCTAGTAATTATCATGCACTTATTATGATTTTCCGGGATACTTTTCCTGTACGCATTTATACTGGGTAGCAGAATCGGTATCTGCACTTTTCTTCCGAAAAGCGACTTTCAGCATTCTTACTCACTTACTATAATTATTTAAGCCAAATAATAATTATTAAGGTCAATTATGGAATCATTTCCTAATTTATCACAATTAAATCCTTAATTACCTTAATTAACGGTGCGGGTTCTTACAATACCGGAAGATTATGATAAGTGCATGAATATTCCTAAAATAATATATAGGAATTGTAAAACTAGTTTCAAGTCGAAATAATGAGAACCGGTGTCAGAACTGATACTGGCTATGGAAAAGCGCTTACCAGAAAAGTGCTGCGAAAAATAAAATAAAAATATGAAAAATCTTAGAAAAATGAGTAGGTTCTGAATCCTAAATTTGGGATTAAAATGCTAAGCATAGCTATTAGCGCTAATATAGTGCGATTAAGACTTAAGTGAACTATATACTCATTTTGCACACAACCCTAGGCCATATTGGCTTCCTACGTGAGTTGCTCAGCTGCTGAGTGTTTCTCCATTGCTGTTCACTTCTTCCTTTTCACCTTGAGAGCCAAGAAGTCACCTTTCTTCTTGGTTTCTTCATCAAACACATAGTGGAGTGTCTTGTGAGTGTGGAAGGAGCACCATTTCTGAGTGTTGGTGGCTGTGTTGAGTGAGTTTGAAGGCTGACTTGTGGGTTTGTATTGTTGAATCCATTTCCTTGGTTGTGGAAGCTCCACGAGGAGATCTTTGTGAAGAAAAGCCTAGTCTTGTGTGTCATTTCATGCACCCTTGTTGTCAACACCATGTAGCTGACTTGAGAGCTCCAAGAGCACCTCCCTTTTCTGTTTTGAGCCTTTGGGTAAGCACCATCACCTTGATCATGAGTTTTAAGGGTTAAAAGTGGAGTCTCATGAGTTTTAAGGGCTAAAAGTGGAGTCTTGCCATGTTTAATGAGTTGTCTAAGTAACCAACCATTTTATGAACCTATATGGGCTTAAAAATGCATGCTTGGACGTGTTAAGGTGTTAAAAATGCAACCTTGTTTGGATATCTTCGCGAAATGCAGAAACTGCATTCTGTCGCGAAATATCCGTATATGATATCCGGATATGATATCCGGATATTGATATCCGAATATGGGCTCTGTAGATATCCGAATATGGATATCCGGATATGATATCTGTAACAGCCCGTGTTAACCCGGATTGTTAACATACTATCGTATTAAGCCACGCTTAATTAAAATGCGGAATAACTTTTTCTTTAATTCAATTATGACGTCATTAATCTTAGCCAACTTGATTACTTAGCCAATTTCATAAAATACTGCCTGTATGTAAATTGCAAGACAACTAACTGAATACCTCATATATAAATATAATTTTTCTTTAATTCAATTATGACGTCATTAATCTTAGCCAACTTGATTACTTAGCCAATTTCATAAAATACTGCCTGTATGTAAATTGCAAGACAACTAACTGAAATACCTCATATATAAATATAATGTGAGTATCTAAAGCCACAGGACTACAACACATAGCCTGGACCAAAATCCTGATACTTTAATACAACTTTAACAAAAAGGCAATAACAAATCCATGTGGCATGGACAAACCCCATGCTTATCAAATAAGGCACAATGCCCAACAACAGTCTCAACATAATCATAACTGAAAACATAAACAGCAGTCAAATAATCAGCATCCATCATGTCAGCAAAACACAGACAAGTCTAACTTAGCTCTGGCCTCCTGCCACCTGAGCCCTCAACATTACCTGAACCTGAAATAAGTGTCCTCAAACGTGGGGTGAGATCTCTAAACAAGAAATCTCAGTAAGACAAGGGGTCCTCAAGGATCTTCCACCCCAAGCTCACTTACATGCAATATAAGTTAAAAAGCAATATTTCAATATAAGTTCCAAACTATGTCGTGCAACAGATATTCATGCCATGTGTGTTTATACAATCTACTGGCCAGAGAAATGCAGGAATACGTCTATACCCACATAAGTACAAGGAACACCGCTTGCACCTCACCCACAGCCTCACCATCTTGTATGTACTACATACTCAGGCTTACCGTATAGGTGGACATCACATGCATGTCATAAAAGCACATTGCATATAATAGCTCAACAGCATTTCCAAAACATCAAAGCATGTAACACAACATGCATAAACCACATCCCCATGGGACATGGTGGAACCACAACATGGCTAAACCGAGGACACGAAAGCTTACCTTGCAAGCAATCAATCCAAGCCAAGAGTCCAACCACTCTCAAGTCCAAACGCAGCAGTATCACAATCTGTTATGGACCAATAATATATCATTAATTATGCATCACAAGCATACAACTTAAAGACTACGCCTTTCCTTTTCGTTTTACCTCTTAAGGCTTCCAACAAAGCCATAAGCCTTTAATCATGTGATTCTGACTTAGTTCATTAATTACAGAAGTTCAACTTCCTTAATCTAGGGTCCACAAACCCCCAATAGCTTACTGTTCACACAGCACAGCTACTATTCTGCGAAATCCCAGAATATCTGGATATTACAAGGGACATATCCGGATATGCAATATCCGGATATCACACTGACCATATCCGGATATACCTTATCCGGATATGAATATCTGGATACCATATCTGGATACTGATATCCGGATACTGATATCCGGATATCTGTTCGACAAATATCCAGATATTTCACGACAGAATGCAGTTTCTGCATTTCGTGAATATCCAGTCCAAAGATTCAACTTTTAACACATGTACACGTTAAAGCATGCATCTTTAATCTGTTTCATAATCATTATACCTTCTTGTTTACTCATTAAACATGGCCAAGACATCAACTTTAAGCATCAAAACTTAAGATCAAAGGTGACAAGGCTTACCAAAGCTCAAAACAGAGTAATGTATGCTCTTGGAGCTCTCCAACAGCTCCTCTACTCAGGCCACACAAAGGTGTACGAAAATGGTGCTCAAGACTTGATCTTTCTACCCAAAGGTTGCTTCTTTAAACAACAAGAATGCTCACACCAAGCTCATACCACCCAACAACACAAAACAGCCCCCTCCTCACTCAACACAGAAGCTGGATGATCACACACACAGCTCCCTTTCACCCTCACAAAGGTCCCTCACAAGTGTTTACAAGGAGAAAGGTGAAGAGAATCAAGAAAAGAGGTAACTTGGCTCAAGGAATGGAGAAGAAGAACAAAGAGCAGAATATGCTCAGCCTCCTCCAAGAAAACCCACGTACACAAGTTAGTTTTTTAGGGTTTTGTGCCCAAACTAATGAATATATAGGCAATTGGTCACTTAAGCGCAGTATTAGCCTTAATAGCAACGGAAAAGATCTTGATCCCATACTTTGGAATCTAAACCTACACATTTTTCTAAGATTTTTCATATTTCTATTTTAATTTTCGGAGCACCTTTCCGGTACGCGCTTTTCCATAGCCAGTATCAGTTCTGGCATCATATTACATTGTTTTGACTTGAAACTTGTTTTACAAGTCCTACATAATATTCTAGTAATTATCATGATTCATTATAATTTTTCGGGATACGTTTCCGGTACGCATTTACACCGGGTAGCAGAACCGGTATCTGCGCTTTTCTTCCGAAAAGCGACTTTCAGCATTTTCACTCACTCAATATAATTATCTAAGCCCAATAATAATTATTAAGGTCAATTATGGAATCATTTCCTAATTATCATAATTAATTCACTAATTACCTTAATTAACGGTGCGGGTTCTTACAATATCCGAATATGGATACCCGGATATGGCCCCGACATATATCCGAATATTCTGGGTTTTCGAGGACAGTAAAGGTACTGTTCATACAGAACTGAGTTTTGGGTTTGTGAACCCTATATTGATGAAGTTAAACTTCTGTAATAATTAACCTAAGTCGGAATCTAAGTGAGTAAGGGTTTGTGGCTTTGTAGGAAGTCTTTATGTCATATGCGTATGGCTTTGGTTGTTGATTTCTCATATTTATTTTAGGTCAATTATGAAATTGTTTCGTATACTCATATTTAATCTAATTAAATTCTTACACACCTCCACCCTACAAACAATGAATGATAAATATTTCGTTTATGTGAATGAAGTTCATTTCATCCTTATCATAAATTGCAATTCTTCAAAGTGTTAGGTAAGTAATCAGAAAGACATATATAACGGAAACAGGAATAAATGATTGACATAAATGTGACCCATAAATTTTACACACAACATGAAAATCACAAATATAATTACAATTACAAATTTATAAGGTCAAAATGGTAAAATAAAAATAAAAAAGAGAGAGTCAAAATTGTATTTGCCAACACTAATAGTATCTGCAATCTCTAATAAACTAACACCATATATTAGGTAGGCAACAACACAACATAGCAAGTAACATCTATTTCATTTCATGCAAGATATTAACCAATGCTAACCCACTATAATTTAGATCATCCAAATAGACATTCTCATTTAAGAGAAACATCCAAAACTACATATATAAACTGTAGAATCTAGATTTCAACCCAAATTATATAGGACCAGCATCATAGTTATTCCGTAGTCCACTTGAATAAAACTATGACTAGAAGAAAATCTTAATTTCAAGTTCATCATGAAATAAGCTATCTAGTGGTAAAACTGAGCGGAAGAAACCAACTCCATCAAATCCATCTGTCTATTAATTCCTTCTAAACCATATTGATCCTCAAGCAGCTTGTCCTTGTTCTGGTTTTGACTCCCATAATCACAGCAAAGTGATGAACTGTCAGTTCCATTCAGCAAGTTAGAGAGATAGAGATCAGAATCACGGTAATTGATAGGTGCAGGAGTTTCTCTAGGTGTGAGACTTTCACCCAAGTTGTTATGTGAATTTGGATTTGGGTTGGAATGAGGGAAACCACAGCTAGTCACGTTAGTGAGAAGTTGATCACCATTAAGAGATTCAACATTGACGAGTGGAAGGTGATGATGTTGTTGGGTCTGATTCTCCTTGGAAAATTGTTGCATGAAAAGTAACTCATCATCATATTCAGAAATTTGTGTTGATAAACAATTATCATTATTGGTAATGAGGCCTGATTGAGTTGTTGTAGGCTCCTCAGTGGTTGTTGTGGTTTTGATGATGCTCTTTGTGGGGTTAATGAAGGTGGTGCTATTAAGAGTCTTGCTTTTGATGTAGTCTTCAAGAATAGAGGATTCTGGTTTTCCATTAGAAGTTACTGTCCTTTTGTTCTTTCTCCTTGAATTTTGCCTCCTTTTAGTTGCATTCCAATGGTTCTTTATTGCATTCTCTGTTCTTCCTGGAATAAGCTTTGCCATCTCTGCCCAACGGTTTCCAATCTTAGCATGTGTTTCCACTAATATCTTCTCTTCTTCTTCACTCCAACTATCTTTCTGCAACATGTTAAGAGAAGGAAAATGATAGTTTAAAATAATTTATTTATTTATTTATTTCCGAAGTCCTCCGTCCTCCGGCCGATGACTAATCTTTTTGAGGCGCGAAATCATATTAAGTGGGTAAACCTCTCCCAATAAAGTATTCTCCATACACAAGGCCAAGGATCGAACCCTTGTCAGCATGTTTAAGGACCCAGCTATCAACTACCAACTGTGCTGGGCTTTGTTGATAGTTTAAAATAATTTACATTAATATATAAATAACATTATTTTCTTCATACAAATTAAGAATTAATTGTGTAACTATCTTTCTGCAACGTGTTAAGCAGTCAAGGAAAATTAATAGTTTAAATATTTTACATCAAATATAATAGACATTGTTTTTTCATATAAACCACTTATGAGTATCCAAAAGTGGTTTTAAGAGGAAAGACATCTGAATAATAAGATAAGAAATAAATGAGTGATTAATAAGATATATAGATCATTAAAAATCTTAATTATATATCTAGAGGTGTGGGAATAAGAAAATATAGACAGATTGCAAGGTGATCTTAAAAAATCTTTGTTAAGTTCAGATCAATTATTACATGCATATATATCGTTGTTCTAAATTTTGCAGGGAAAATATTTAAATAATTGATATTCAAATAACCCTAGGGCATAGGGCATTTTCAAGTTGAGACTTCTAAAAAATGTATATATATTGAACATGAACAAAAATTAGCATATATGAAATCAAGGATTAAGCGAGTAATAGACCTTAATATCAGGGCGCAAATGATTATTCCATCTCTCTCTACACTGCTTGCCAGCTCTTGATCCATCCAAATTCTCAGCTATTTGAGACCATTTTCTTAGACCATATTTCTTCACTAACTTTAACAGTTTCCTATAATTATATAACAAATAAAAAAAATTCCTTAGAAGTTTAGTGCAAATATACAACAATCAAACTAAAACAAATATATATAAAAAATGTACACAAAAGAAAAATAAATGTTGTTCTCATCACTCAACCTGTCTTCTTCTTCACTCCATTGGCCTTTGATTAAAGACACAGAGGATCCTTTCTTAGGCCTTCTACCCACAAGTTTTGCTTTATTCCCTAAAACTTGCACATCATTCTGACACAATGTAGGGTTTTGGTGTGTCCAATTCATTAGAGCCTCTTCATTTGGTAAGAGGTGATGAGTTATAAGGCTTGCTTCTTGCGTGTTATGCAAGAGATACTTATAGGTTGAGTCACCAGAACACACAAAACTGCAAAACTCATGATCAAAAACACTTGCATGGTTTTTCTTTGCAATATTGTCCTGTGGGTCTCGCTTTTGAAGGAAATGGTTTTGTTGGTTCCCTAAGAACTTGTCTATGGCTGTTAAAGGAGGACCTGAACGACACATAAAAGAAGGGTTTGCGACCTTTATGTTTCCCCAACTATGAGTTGAAATAGTGGCATTATCATAGCCACTACCTTCATCTCTTGTGGTTTTCATGGAAGGATGGAAGGTTTATGGTGAGGTTTATTTGTGAGGAGAAAATGGTGGATATGTAATATATTAATGAAGCTTATTGTAAGCCATGTAATTGGAAGCCATTATATGCACTAAATCCAAGGGCTAAGAATAAAAAATGTTGAAACTCCTGAACTTCTCTTTGGACAAAATAGAAAAAAAATAAAAAAAATAGAGTGGGGAGCAATCCGTGGATGTTGTTAAGCCCGTATTATTTCATTAATGATGTGCTTTAATTCGTAATTTACCTTTGAATTCTTAATAGATTATGATTTTCAAAGTGTTATTCAATATTTTTTATTTAACTGATGTTAAAATATTAATAATCATAATGGACTAATTAATGGTCAGTTTGACATAAATTTGGTTTAATACTCCTTTGCAAGTACTCACTAACAAGTATCCCATGCAGGAGTGTTTTCAATTTTTGAGTAAAATTTTAAAAAATTAAATAAAAACCCTTTAATTTTTTTTTAAGAACACAAATAAAGTATGCAAAATTAATTTATGTTAAAATTTTAAGACATATATATTAAAAGAGAAAAAATATTTACAATTATAAAATACGTATATAAATATGTAATTCAAGGAAATAAATTTGAAATTAGAATAAATGATATGTATCATTATTGGGAAAGATATTTGTAATTTTAAATGACATAATTTTGTGTCATTTTAAATGAAACTACGTAATTTTTGTATGTTTTTGCATTCTCTCTTCCACTTTTTTTTTCTAATTTATTAAAAAGAGAATATAAAAAAAATACTAAAAACACACCAAAATGACTTAGTTTCATTAAAAAATAACACAAAGTTATGTCATTTAAAATGACAAACACTTAACCCTTATTGTTAGGGTGTAACCCAAGATAGTCAAAATCGGGATTTTACCTAAAATCGGAAAGGGAATAAAAAATCGTAGATCATAAAATCGTAATACAAATCATAGATTTTACCTGCACTCTAAAATCAAATTTTTATATACATATGCTTATGTATAAAAAAAATTCAGAACAAAATAGACTACCTGCCACCATCCTTATACATTTGCATACAATTGTCACACTCTAAAGTTATTATCATCGAAGACATTCTGTTTTACGTGATCTTCAACTACATCATTAAAAATTTTCTTCATCTAAACTTTCATCATGAGATAAAGTTCATTCATTTTCCACAATCCATTCTTCTTCGGATGAAACATCAGCAATGTTATATTTAACAATTTTTCTAACTTGCTTAACATCATTCCAATAGTTAAAATTGAGATTTAAATCTTAAGATCGGGACTTAAGTAAATGTCTAAATCGGGATTTTATATTGGAAAGGATTTTAAGTGAAATCTAAATCGATTTAGCTAGGGGTGTTCATCAATCGATCCAAACCGATTCAAACCGCGGTAACCGAACCAAAAAACCGCAAATTTTAATTGGATTGGATTGGTTTTTGGATGGGTTGATGAAAATTGATCCAATCCAAACCGATCTAATATATTAATTTCCCGTTACCAATTTGGGTCCTTCCCTAACCATAGCCTAAAAATTTCTAAACCCAAGACCCATTAACCCATCAACTAAACACAAGAAAAAATCTAGTCACATCTCATCAACAAAATTTTATCTATGTAGAGTTTCATATCTCATTGCCAAAAATAAAACTATATTATAATTTACTAATGTTTTTGTATTTCAAAAAAAAATATTTATAAATCCAATATATACAAAATATGTTATTTTCATAATAATCATTAAATAAATCTTAGGATTTTCAAAAAACCGAAAACCGATCCAATCCAAACCGAAAGAAATTGGATTGGATCGGATTTGAAAAAAAAACAAAACCGAATGGATGATTATATGATCAAACCGAAGGGATTGGATCAGATGATTTTTGCTTTTAAAACCGATCCAATCCAGACCGCGAACACCCCTAGTTTTAGGAAAAATAAATTGTTAAAATCGGGATTTTAAGATTTAAATCCCGATTTAAACTACATGGTATAATCCACTTTCAAACAAATTTATTCTAACCAAATTGTGATAACTCAGTTGGTAGCAAGAGAACTATGTAAGTAAAGAAGAAAGGGCCTCAGTTCACTACCCACATGCCACCTTTAGGAGGAATTTAAATATCTTCATCCCTAACTCTCCTCGCACTCCGAATTAATCACATAGCCGACTTAAAGAGTTAATTAAGGTTGAATTAACTCCAAAAATAAAATTAGATTCTAATATATATATATATATATATATATATATATATATATATATATATATATATATATATAGGGCTTATCGTTTCTCAAGTTGCCGGAATTTGGTGATACATAATTAATAAATATAAGGAAATAAATAATCAAAACGACGTAGTTTTGTGATAGTCGGAGATAAATTTATCTCAAGCAGCTTGAGAAATGTTTTTCCCATATATATATATATATATAATAAATTTGAACATAATTGATCTAAGAGTATAAGTAGCTGATATCAAGAGAGAAAGAGGAAATTTTAACTTGGAAAGAATGAAAGTAATTAATTTGATAGTATAAATGTAACACCCCGTAGTACTCCGGTTGTTAACATACATGATATTTAACATTCACAGCGGAAGACTTTATTGAAAATGAATAAAGCATCTTATAAAAATACGAGTAAACTTTTTCCAAAACCTTTTATAAAAACATTTCTAGAAACGTTCACGTGAGATACTGCGAAAGTGTAAATCTAAACATACATCTACTAATTTATTCCATAAGCCAGTATTTGTGGCCATTGACCATCAAGATATAACATCAAGTGTCATTCTTGACAGAGTCTCACGGACAGCATAACAGCTATATTTCAGATAACTGGGAACATGATCCCACACATACAGATAACCTAATTGATATAATAATTTAAACAGATAGTTTGCAAGTCCACACGGACTGCAATCCCCTCAATGGGTCAATACAATTAATAAGGCTCCGTGCCCAAATTAACTGAATATATGCATCAAGTCTATATTAATTCAAAGTATAAAAGCATCAGTAAATAATCCATGGCTCTAAGAATACTATCATGAGCCTAAATAAATACATACAATAATCTCCATAAAATAATTAAGCATGTTAACAAGTCTACATGCCAACATCAAATCTAAACATAATATAAAATCATCAGCTGCATCATCAACTACTCCAATGCGGGGGCCTTTCCCCTAGAAGCATCACCACTACTGTGGGTACCTGAAATGATATCCCCAAACGGGGTGAGATAACAACATCTCAGTAAGCTCAAGGTTCATAGAGGATCCTCTAACCCCTGAGCTCACTTCCTGCATGACAAGTCAGATATAAAGCATATAATACAAGCATACATCATATCATCCTTGTGTAACCCCAGGGTCAAAGCCATGGACAGTTACACATGTGTGACTTCCAGGGTCAAGCCATAGACAGTCAACACAACCTCAGTATGAAATAGCTCCCAGAGTCAAGTCATAGGCAGCCTACATACCTTGATCACTGGCCAGGATCCTCGTAACATATATCATCAGTGCATTATCATAACATCAAGATCATATAACATCTATATGAATGTGAATGAATGCACACATACATCATACCATATACTCTCATACAATACAACCATAATGCCCACCATCATGGTGGGGCCACAAGAGAGAGGAGTCAACTAGAACTAGGAGCTTACCTTAGGGAGCTTAGCACAAGCCCACACTCCAATATAATACGTATGCTCCAACAAAATCCTCAAGTGCACGGTTCTCTAGGCACACCTAGAGTAGGAACCATTCACATCATTAATTAATAATAATTAATCAAGTCATATCAACGACTTAATCATTTAATGATTCCACTTTTCATACTCATGCCAATATTATGCCCATTACAAGTCTAGACCAATTATTACTTAATACATATTTTAGTGCATTATTACAAGCCACTATAATCTTCAATTACTTACATAGCTTAGAATCACATGAAAGGCTCACTTAGATTATTTTCAACTCATCCAAGCCATATTTATGATTATTATAAGTTACTAAGGGTTCTTCTAAGCTCACTTAGCTTAAATATCACTTTTACGGTTTTCCCAAAACTGTACATGCTTCTGTTTTCTAGTTACTGAGAGAAACTCACTTGTTATAAAATTCTCATCTTTTAGTATGTTAATCTAGACTCAATTACCTTTCCAAAAAGGTATCACATGCCTCATTTTAAGTTTCCTAGCTCCGGTTATCACCATTTGAAGTTGGACAAGCAAAGCTGTTTGCCAACTCCGAACAGGGCCCTAAACATCCTTTACCATTTCTGCGATTCTGGAAAATCTACTAAACCAATTTCTCTCAAATTTTTATGTAGATAACTAGATACCTTTATCTTTAATTCGACATATTATGGGCCTAATTTGAGTAAGCACAGAGGGAGAAACAATTCGTAGAAGTTGCAGCCATGTACAGCGCCCCTGTACATGGCCTCCCTGTGCAGTCCTCACTCAAACGAACATACAGAATGGAATACATCTTCAATTGATACCAAATTTTGACACCACATAGATAACATCTCAATCTTCAATTTGATATAAGGAACAACCCTATATGACCTCTGTGGAGGGAGATATGCTCTCCCCAATTTTGCCTAAAAACTGATTATCTAGCCTTAAATGTGTTTACTTAACAAACCTTAATTACTTTTGATTATAAATCCTAATTCACATTAATTCTTGGATTTTTCTATTATTAAGTCCCATTATGAAATATCATTAGTCTCATTATGTCATGATACTTAAATTTTACTAATTACTTAATTAGTGTAACTAAACCCTACTTTAGTCCAATTTTAGAGTTTAATCCTTAATTAGTGTATTATGCAAAGTCCACTTCACTTAACCACTAAATTAATATCCTAATGAGATATTAATATTAATTTTAACATAGTGACCCTATCTTAAGCCTACATGGCTGAATTTTTTAGGTGTTAATATTAGTATTTTTAAGCTTATTTCTTAGTCATTTCATTAGTTAATTAAGTCCTACACTTAATTAGTCCACTAATCCATCATCTAATTAAATTTTAAACATAAAACCCTAATCATACTATTTAGGGCAGATTTGATTAAGTGTATTATTAGGGTTCAAATCCATTCCTTAGTCATAATTAGTGTTCTTAAGGTTAAAGGTTGCATTTTTAACCTTTCCCATGGTTCCCCCTATGATTATCCACACTTTAGACCATCAAGAACACATTTTTATCAAATTAAAACATCAACCCCATAGAAAACTCATGATGGCTGAATCATATAGGTGGATGGGAAAACATTTTTGTCAATATTTCTCCAAGTAATCATGCTTACTTCTTCAAGTTAGCTCCAAGGCCTCAAGCTTCCACTTTTCTCAAGCAAGGATGCATCTTTTCCACAAAGAACACACCTTTAAGAAAGACTCAAAGTTAAAACTCAAGAACACAACTCAAAGGTGAGATTTTTCAAGAAAAAGATTCAAGATACTTACACTAAAACTCAAGTAGACAAGCACCAAAGGAGTGTTCTTCAAAGAGAACTCAAAACATCATCTCTAAGGCTTGAACTTGTCAACACCATGGTTGTATGGAAGGTGAGTCCCCACGAAATTTTGGTTTCTAGCAACAAAAATGGTATATTCTTGAAGAGGATGATGAGAGGAATAACTTTGATGAAGAAGGTTTGGTGATTTGGTGAGGTTTTGGAGATGAAATCTTAGAGAGAAGTGAGAGCAAAATTTGAAGTTTGAATTTTAGAGAGAGAAGTGAGAAGGGGGGCTGATCAGATTTGAAATGAGAGGGGAATGTGCCCTAATTAGGGTTTCCATGTCACTTAAGTGACATTCGTCCTTTAGTGAGACCCGGTGTAATTTTTAACTGATCCGTCGTCAAATTTTTTACCCGAAAACTCCCAAAACTCTAACTATAAGTACTTAACATTAATTTTCTCTAATTATCATGTTCATAACTTAAAAAATTGATTAGTAGATCACAAATCCACTAACAGTTGTTTAATTGCACTATAGTCTTTACAGGTGTTCTTAACTGTACCCGGATTTCATAATCATCTTAACTTTAATATTTTTGGTCTAATTATGACTTGTTAGGCATATATTGGTCTTTATTTCCATTTTCTCACCTTTTTCCCGTTTCGGGATTCTACCGACTACTGCTACAGCAGTACAAAATACCCGGCAAAAGTGACTTTTCAAAAATACCCCAATATGGGTATCAATCTTCATCAAATCATATCCTAACCTCATTCATGATGTTTATATCATTAGATTAGATCTCTAACAATAATTTTCTCTCTTGAAGCTATTCTACTGACTGTTACTGCATCAGCAGTCAAAAATAACAGATCAAAACTCAACTGTTCAGAATACCCTCAATATGGGTATCCAAATTCTTAGAATTTCATTCTCATTCCATTTATGACCATAAGGTCCTCATCATAACTCTCTAATTTAAAAGTTATATAATTAGGGTTATTATAATAAACAGCTGAAATTTAGAAAATAAGAAGACATCTTAACATTAAAAATTGAAAGAAGTTAATTTAAGTTGAAAACTTTTTTTTTTTGGTACAGAGTTGAAAACTTTTTAGAAAACGTAAAAAATAAATAAAAAATCGATGGTATAATCACATATTAGAAAGAGAGGATTTTTTAAAAATTCAAGTATGAAAACTTCATTTTATTATATTTTATTTTATATGTAAAATCAGAATAGTTTTTTAAACTTATTTTTTTTCTTAAACATCACTTGCAAAATGATTCAGGATTGCAAGGCTTTTAAAATAATATGTAATACATTGCAAGATGTGATAAGTTTTCAAATATCCTTGTCGTCCTTGCACAAAAATATGATTTCCTCAATTTAATCAATCAGGTAATTATATTTTAAATAACGCTATACTGCCCAAGAAAATAATAATAATAATAAAGATTTTGACGAAATTCAATCTGGTAAAATAAAATAGATAAGAAGATAGAAATTAGGAGAACGAGATTTTTTTTCAATAATACCTTTTTTCCCTTCTTTTCTTCTCTTTCTCCCTTTTTCTTTCTCTACTTTATTTCTCTCTCTTTTTCTAAATGGAGTGACCAACATAGGGGGACCTATTTATAGAACTTTGGGGTTTTTTTTTAATATAACATTATTATTTTTTGAAGATGTCATTTTTGTCAAGTGCTATTTTCTAAGGTCCTGTTCTTTTGCAGCAGTGGCAGAAAGACAGTGTCTTGCCTCAAACACAAAAGCTGAGATTCATTGATTATTTTAAAAAAAATAATTTTCAAGATTCGTCATCGTATCTTGGTATATATATATATATATATATATATATATATATATATATATATATATATATATGGTAGACAAAATATTTATGTCACAGCGGCAGAAATATTTTTGCCTTTTTTAAAATATATATTTTATATATAAGATGCCTTTTTATTATTGTTATTATTATATTATTATTTGAATGTTACAAAACTACACTCTACAATTAAGGAAGTAGGAAATAACTAATCTGTATATTATTTAGATTCACTCAACAAATAAAAAAATAACAATAAAAAAAATAAAGACTCCTATCACAAACCATATAACTATTTGTAAAATATAGGTTGTCCTTTTTAAGCCGTATGGATTTTGTCTCCTTTTGGTGGTAATGAATTCGGAACTACCGGGAATGTCTAACCAAAAGTTTAGTATTTGTATTTTGGATTAGTACATTCATAAGAGTCTATGAAAGAGATGTTGCAAGGGATAATAGATCACTATGCACAATAATAATAGCTCCTAGTAGGAGTAAGGTGGGTCCATAATAACATCTAAGAGAGTATAAATTCGAATTTCAAAGTGTGTACATGAGAAATTTAACCTTTTATTTATAAATTGGATTACCAATCAAAGGGGTTTAATATTAGGGATATACACACTTTTTTTTTTTTGGTGAGAAGGGATACACACTTAATTCAACTTAAGTAAGATCTTAGATTCAAATTCTTGTGAATGCAAACTATGAGCTCATGTTTATAATAGATAAGTAGCCTTATTACTTATCCCTTATGTTTATAATAGAAGATCATATCTCTTATCTTTTTAACTTTATCACTTATCTTTACTTCTATGATCTCATATTAGGTCACGGTTCTTTTGTTGTTGTTTTTTTTTTTTTTTTTCTGTTGTTCTCTGTTGTCATATCTTAGTGTCTTTATAAATATTGTGTAAGAATCTGCACCGTTAAATATTAACTAAATAAGATTATCGATGTCAAAAAGTCGAATAATGCTTAAAGTCGCTTTTCTAACGAAAATTGGAGATATCGATTCTGCTTCGCGATATAAAGGCGTACTAGTGAAGTATCTCGAAAAATTATAATAAAAATATAAATATTCCTAAAATATTATCTAGGTCAAGGAAATCCATTTTGGAGTAAAAATAATGGGCGGTGATGTCAAAACTAATACCGGCTACATATGGAACGCGTACCGGTAAAGTGCTGCAAAAATTATAAGAAAAATATGATAATTTCTAAAATATATCTAGGTTCAGAATCTAAAGTTTGGTAGAGAAATGATTAGCAGAGTTATTAGAACTACTATCGACGGATTAAATTAGTGCGCCTATAAATAAGAACATGCACACAATCCTAGGGGATATTCTATGCATTCTACGTGCCTGTCTTGCTGCCCTTGTGCTCTGCACCTTCTCCATACACTCTCCTCTCCAAGAAACCACTCTTCTTCCATGAAAAACCAAGCAATACTTCACCGCATAAACATCCCACCATTGTAGACTCTTGAAAGCCACCATCTTGAAGGAGAAAAACCTCTTCTTGAAATGTCACGAATTTTGTTTGGTGAGGGTGAGGGTTGCCTCCCCTTGTTTTGTTGGTTTTAGCCACTTACACACACATTGGACCATCAAGGAGCTCTCTTTGTAGTGAAAGAACCCATTTTCAACATGTCATTTTCATGCTTGTGATGAGACAGACCTGAAAAGTGACTTAAGAACATCAAAGTCCTTTCTTTTTTCTGTTTTTGAAGCTATGGGTTTTAATTACTTGAACGTTGGTTGATGAACCTAAGTGTTAAAATGCATGCTAAGTCGATGGGATAGATATATCTAGGTAAAAGATAGCATTTTAATGGATTATTTCGTGCTGGGCTGCTGTCACTGTCGCGAAATATCCAGATATGATATCCGGATATGGCATATCATGGTATTATATTCGGATATATGCGACAACAGCGAACCTATTTTAGTAAAAACTCGATATCTGGAGCTACAGAGCTCCAAATCGAGTGCCGTTTGAACCTATGTATAGCTAATACATAGAACTACTTCCAAACGTTAAAGCATGAATTTTTATACTCTTTTACGTCCACATACCAGTTGGTTACTTGTTTAACTCATTAAACATGCCAAGACATCTCTTTTAAGCCTTAAAACTCAAGAACAAGGTGGTACAACTTACCCAAAGCTTAAACTCAGCAAGAAGGGTGCTCTTGGAGCTCACACAATAGCTCCAAGGTACTGACTTCGATGGAGAGCGAAAATGATGAACAAAGGTTGGCCCTTTGCACCAAAGATGGCTCCTTGGAGCCACAACAACCAAGATAAAAGCTCCCTCCTCACCAAAACCAGAATACAGCACTCTCAACCTCACAGGGCAGCAGCTATACTCAGAAAGAAGCCACTTTCCCCACCCACAAGGATTGTTCTCACCCACCCAAGGTGTTTAAACGCAAAGAAATGGAAGAAAGGTAGTTTCTTTGGTGAGTTCCCAAGCAAGGAAGAAGAAGGCAGCAAGGAGAGAGTTCAAACTCAGAAAATTCCATGAAGGAGGCACCCAAAATCAGACCTAGAATCATGTGCCAAGGCTATATATAGCCACTTAAGTCATAACGCGCAGTATTAGTCTTAATAGCTAAGCAAAACATTTTGATCCAAAACTTTGGAATCTTAACCTACTTATTTTTCTAAGATTTGTCATATTTTTATTTTATTTTTCGAAGTACCTTTCCTGTACTCATATTTAATCTAATTAAATTCTTACACACCTCCACCCTACAAACAATGAATGGTAAATATTTCGTTTATGTGAATGAAGTTCATTTCATCCTTATCATAAATTGCAATTCTTAAAAATCGAAACTACTACTCTTTCGGCAGGAATCGAACCAACTACTTTTTCAGCATGTCAAATCCTGAAGTCTTATGTGCAACTATTAACATTTTTTTTTCTTTTAGATACATTCATTGCTTGTGTTGTAGAATTGTGGTGTCACAACTCACAAACAAAGAAATAAAGCAGCAAATTTTTCCGTTAAATGCAAGCCATATATAATACTTATTTTATTAAATTAAATATAGAGAAAACATCTATGTATGTAGGCATATGGCCAGCCATGTGGGGGCTCTTTGACCACTTTGATATTTTTTGTGTTTAAATATACGAATTTAGTATGTGAATGGAAGAAATTATTGTATGGGGTCATTAAGTGCCGAGGGGGTATCTGTGCGTATCTAAATGACGCGCACCAGTATCAACGACACTCTCGTTAATTTTCTTTTTTCTGGATATAGTTCCGTCCCCCATCCCCCACGAGACTCGACAAAACACCCCCCGAAAGAAACGGCACTAATCAACTCAAACCCGTAAAAGTGATTTTTTTTAACCCCCAAGAGAACGTGTTTTGAACTTCTGCGTATGTCGTTGAGCCGGAGACAGGGTGATTGCAAAAATCAAGTAGTGGAAGGAGACTGGAAAGCAAAAATGAGTTTAGGGAACATGGAGAAACAAGGAAAGGAATAGAGAGGGAATTTGCACAGGACAGTGTGTAGTGGGTGGGAAAAAGTAAAAGGGGTCAAGGGCATTGAGAGGGATAGAGGAGCAGGAGCCAATAGAGAGGGACTCTGATCGGAGGATAAGGAGCTTGTGAATGGTGTCTCTCTGATCGGAGGACAAGGAGTTGAAAAGCAAAGAGTAGTGAGTCTCTATCACAGAAGAATCACAGGTACTGCAACTATATATGGCAATCCATTTGTGTAAATTTTGAAAATCTTTTTTTGTGTGTGGACTGGATCTCGTTTGATTTTTAATTAGTAAACATAATTATTTTTCCTTAGGTTCTATTTGTTTTCTATTTCGTTAAATTTTTTATGTGTATCACATTAAGTAGAATAGATTAGGTCATGGGAAATACCCTTATTTTTTGTGTGGAAATACCATTTAGTTTCTGGGTATTGCCAATTAATTACCTGTTTATTTGACATGAAGCATCTGTTTGCCAAATGCTAAGCAAATTAGAAGAAGGGACAGAAAATATATAATTGCAAAAAAAAAATGTTGGTGTTAATTATGAATTACAGAAGATTTTGGATGCTAACATGGTTTGTGGTTCTCTTTGTGAATATAAAATCTGTTAAGGTAACTAATATATAATATGACATATTGGTACTTCATTTTTACATGTTTCAGGAAAACAATGTTGAGTTTTTAAAGTTTTCAAATTTCAATTGGCTATGGAAAAGCAATTTATGAGCTTGTTTGATCTTGGTGGGGCTGTTTGCTTCATGTTTCTCTAATATTACTTCCTCAATCTGTGGCTAACAAAATATAAGGAAATTTGATGATTAGAAATGAAGAATATATTTGGCTAAGGCTTGTGATTTCCAGTTGTTTTATATATATATCTAAAGACTAAATACTATTGGATCTTTCTAAATGCCCTTTTGATTATGTTGATTTCTTCACAGTCCACATTTTGAGTTTGTCTTTGACTCCTCTCATTCCTGTTGCTTCTTTCAGTTTGATTTAAATATAAGTGAGGTCTCCCACTGGATTTCTTAAATTGAATATTCCCTATATTTAGTTATATTTGTTTTTATTTGTCCCAATCAAACTTGTTGCTTTGTGGCTTATAGAGTACAAGATGTTGCTGAGTTACTTGGCATGATGGTTGAAGATCACAAGCGCATACAACCAAATATATTGACCCATGCGTAAGCCACATTATATTTATTTTTCTTTTACATACTTGACAGTTTTAGCATATTGGATGTCAAATTATATGAGTTTAATTGTCAACAATTTAGCCTTTTTACTTCCTTTATATAAATAACATCGTTATAATGAGCTGAAGTTTGCAGCAAGAACTGTCACCAAAAAGTAGATTGCTAGGAAGAAGCTTTGCTATGTGTGTCTGTGTGTGTTTACAACTTGGGGGAGGATGAGGTTCCTCCTATACCAGAAACTATAAAAAAAAAAACAGTGATCAATGAGGCTAAGAAATGCTACAAAGCTGTTAGCATATCAGTTATAAAATTCAAGCCTGCACCCAACCATGTCATGCCAATTAATTATCATGAAATTCAACCAATATAAAGTTGTTGTGTTAGCATTAGTTTATTCTCAAGAACGAAATCAAATATCGTATCATAGTGTCCTGGCTTATTGCTATTTGAAAGTTGGCATTTACGTTTTTCTCTTTTTCATGTGGCATGTTGGTAGGATCATTCATTTGATATGCAACTCATGGAAGTTATTTATGAACTTTCCTCTAAATGGAGAACTTTTAAATCAATCATCTTGCAAGAGAAGAAAAATTTTAGGAGATGGTCCACAGTTCTGGCAGATGGAATCCCTTCTGCAGTTGACTACGACACAAGTTTTGCACTCTTATATCATGTTTTTCTTAAGGAAGACAGTCAATATAGCTTCAAGTAATATTTTATTAAGCCATTCAAGAAAGTTGTAGAATGAATATTTTATGCGTTGGGTATGTTTAAACCGAGAATTTTTTATTCTTATGTCTATTGTGTTTAAGTCACAACAACTAATTAAGTACTTGTTTTCTGGTGATAATGCTCCACACAAAATCTATATATTTTTTTTGCTTCCTTTAATGTGTAACTAAACAATAGCTTCAATGTTTTCCGGCGCACACATGTGACATTTTTTAAAATCAATTGTTGGACAACGAGACATTTCAATTTTACATTAAACTATATGAATGCCGTTGGGGGGCTATGCAAAACTTTTAGTAAAAAAACAAAATGAGAATTAGTGCCCAGGGGGTTGTGTGCGGCACTTATTTAAGTCAAATTGAATGCCGATGGGGGTGGGGGAGACACTGGGTTAGTAGAGGAAAAAAAATCAAATTACATGAGTGCCGCGGGGACTTGTGTGCGTCATTCAGATACGCTGGGTTCCCATCGCGGCACTTAAAGACCCCAATCCGTAATTACTCTCGTCCACATACCAATTTCATAAATTTGACCCAAAAAAGTCCTAAACTGGGTCAAACACCCGCCATGTGGGTGTAATTGGAGATCCTTAAAATTCGCCCTTGAAGAATCACTATTATAAAGGTTAATTAACGCCAATAACTATTATAAACCTTGACCTAAATTCCATGTGATCATCCATTAATTTCGAAGTGTTAGGTAAGTAATCAGAAAGACATATATAACGGAAACAGGAATAAATGAAAAAGACATATATAACGGAAACAGGAATAAATGAAAAGTAGAAACGAGTTTGACATAAATGTGACCTGAGACACAACATGAAAATCACAAATATAATTTCAATTACAAATTTATAAGGTCAAAATGGTAAAAAAAATAAAAAAGAGAGTCAAAATTGTATTTGAAGAATGACATGTAATACAAATTTTTGTGTGTCATATATATTTTGCCAACACTAATAGTACCTGCAATCTCTAATAAACTAACACCATATATTAGCTAGGCAACAACACAACATAGCAAGTAACATCTATTTCATTTCATGATATTAACCAAAGCTAACCCACTATAATTTAGATCATCCAAATAGACATTCTCATTTACGAGAAACATCCAAAACTACATATATAAACTGTAGAATTGAGATTTCAACCCAAATTATATAGGACCAGCATCATAGTTATTCCGTAGTCAACTTGAATAAAACTATGACTAGAAGAAAATCTTAATTTCAAGTTCATCATGAAATAAGCTATCTAGTGGTACAACTGAGCGGAAGAAACCAACTCCATCAAATCCATCTGTCTATTAATTCCTTCTAAACCATATTGACCCTCAAGCAGCTTGTCCTTGTTCTGGTTTTTACTCCCATAATCAGTTCCTTTCAGCAAGTTAGAGAGATAGAGATCAGAATCAAGGTAATTGATAGGTGCAGGAGTCTCTCTAGGTGTGAGACCTTCACCCAAGTTGTTATGTGAATTTGGATTTGGGTTGGAATGAGGGAAACCACAGCCAGTCACCTTAGTGAGAAGTTGATCACCATTAAGAGATTCAACATTGACAAGTGGAAGGTGGTGATGTTGTTGGGTCTGATTCTCCTTGAAAAATTTTTGCATGAAAAGTAACTCATCATCATATTCAGAAATTTGTGGTGATAAACAATTGTCATTTTTGGTAACAGAATCAGAGAGTTGAGAAAAAATGAGGCCTGATTGAGTTGTTGTAGGCTCCTCAGCGGTTGTTGTGGTTTTGATGATGCTCTTTGTGGGGTTAATGAAGGTGGTGCTATTAAGAGTCTTGCTTTTGATGTAGTCTTCAAGAATAGAGGATTGTGGTTTTCCATTAGAAGTTTCTGTCCTTTTGTTCTTTCTCCTTGAATTTTGCCTCCTTTTAGTTGCATTCCAATGGTTCTTTATTGCATTCTCTGTTCTTCCTGGAATAAGCTTTGTCATCTCTGCCCAACGGTTTCCAATCTTAGCATGTGTTTCCACTAATATCTTCTCTTCTTCTTCACTCCAACTATCTTTCTGCAACATGTTAGGCATAAGGGAAATGTTAGTTTAAAATTATTTATTTATTTCCGAAGGTATCCTCCATCCTCCGGCCAAGGATCGAACCCCTGTCAGCATGTTTAAGACCCAGTTATCTACTACCAACTGTGCTGGGCTTTGTTGATAGTTTAAAATAATTTATATTAATATATAAATAACATTATTTTCTTCATACAAATTAAGAATTGTGTAACTATCTTTCTGCAACGTGTTAAGCATTCAAGGAAAATTGATAGTTTAAATATTTTACATCAAATATAATAGACATTGTTTTTTCATATAAACCACTTATGAGTATCCAAAAGTGGTTTTAAGAGGAAAAATATCTGAATAATAAGATAAGAAATAAATGAGTGATTAATAAGATATATAGTTCATTAAAAATCTTAAGTATATATCTAGAGGTGTCGAATAAGAAAATATAGACAGGTTGCAAGGTGATCTTAAAAAATCTTTGTTAAGTTCTTATCAATTATTACATGCATATATATCGTTGTTCTAAATTTTGCAGGGAAAATATTTAAATAATTGATATTCAAATAACCCTAGGGCATAGGGCATTTTCAAGTTGAGACTTCTAAAAAGTGTATATATATTGAACATGAACAAAAATTAGCATATATCAACATCAAGGATTAAGCGAGTAATAGACCTTAATATCAGGGCGCAAATGATTATTCCATCTCTCTCTACACTGCTTGCCAGCTCTTGATCCATCCAAATTCTCAGCTATTTGAGACCATTTTCTTTGACCATATTTCTTCACTAACTTTAACAGTTTCCTTTAATTATATAACAAATAAAAAAAATGCCTTAGAAGTTTAGTGCAAATATACAACAATCGAACTAAAACACATATATAAAAAATGTAACAAAAGAAAAATAAATGTTGTTCTCATTACTCAACCTGTCTTCTTCTTCACTCCATTGGCCTTTGATTAAAGACACGGGAGATCCTTTCTTAGGCCTTCCACCCACAAGTTTTGCTACATCATTCTGACACAATGTAGGGTTTTGGTGTGTCCAATTCATCAGAGCCTCTTCATTTGGTAACTGGTGATGAGTTATAAAGCTTGCTTCCTGCGTGTTATGCAAGAGATACTTATAGGTTGAATCACCAGAACACGCACAACTGCAAAACCTATGATCAAAACAATTCTTTGCAATATTGTTCTGTGGGTGTCGCTTTTGAAGGAAATGGTTTTGTTGGTTCCCTAAGAACTTGTCTATGGCTGTTAAAGGAGGACCTGAACGACACATAAAAGAAGGGTTTCCGACCTTTATGTTTCCCCAACCATGAGTTGAAATAGTGGCATTATCACAGCCACTACCACTACCTTCATCTCTTGTGGTTTTCATGTAAGGTTTATGGTGAGGTTTATTTGTGAGGAGAAAATGGTGGATATGTAATATATATAATGAAGCTTATTGTAAGCCATGTAATTGTAAGCCATGTAATTGGAAGCCATTATATGCCCTAAATCCAAGGGCTAAGAATCAAAAATGTTGAAACTCCTGAACTTCTCTTTGGACAAAATAGAAAAAAAAAAAATAGAGTGGGGAGCAATCCGTGGATGTTGTTAAGCCCATATTATTTCATTAATGATATGCTTTAATTCGTAATTTATCTTTGAATTCTTACTAGATTATGATTTTCAAAGTGTTATTCAATATTTTATGTAACGGATGTCGAAATATTAATATTCATAATGGACTATTTAATGGTCAGTTTGACATAAATTTGATTTAATACTACTTTGCAAGTACTCACTAAAAAGTATCCTATGCAGGGGTGCTTTCAAAATTTGAATAAAATTTTAAAAAAATTAAATAAAAACCCTTTAATTTTTTTTAAGATCACAAATAAACACTACAAAAAAAACGGAGTTTGGGGACATTACTTTAACCACATTTAAACTTGACGTTTAAAAATTTCCATTTTATTACGCTTTTAATATGGCAAAGTGACTCGTCTTATACTCCACGATAAAATCCCTTCCATATTTACCAAAAAAAAAATCCCTTCCATAATGACATGATTCTTTCTCTCTCTCTGGTATTGGAATTAGATCTCACTTTCTCTCTCTACAAACAAACCAAAAAATCCCCATTTATTTTCCTACTTTTTTTCTATTTCTGTTTCATTTTTTCTAAATACACATATAATGCTTACACTCCACAAATTCAAGCTCTTAGCCACTTAATGTGTCGTCGCACCCGCAGCCTTACCACTAGCCTTTCAGTCACCTTCGCGGCCGCAGGACCCTCTACATGTTCCTCGCTCGCCTTCTCGACCACCGCCATTTTCATCCCCCTCCCCAAGCTCCTCTCGAAATCAAGCTCAAGGATCTTTAGATCTCAAGAGTTATATAGAGAGAAAGTGCGAGATCTGAATCGGAACCAAAGGTAATGAAGCTCGAAACCCTACTCTGTGTGCTTCGCGAGCGTTGAAGCTCGCTTTCATCTTTTTGCTTCTATGTCGATTCGTGTCTGGTTCTTCTATTTTTTTTGGACTAGAGAGGGAAAAAGACTATTAGTTCTAGGCTATTCTTTTCTCTCTGTATTTTGTTCGTTTCTCGTTCTGTTAAACCTTAGGTTCAATTTCTAGGGTTTGGAGTTTGGTGAAGGTTGAAGATTGAGGGGAAAAGAATTAGGATTTGAATGTAAGGCTTCGTGGCCTATAGTTGGAGATTTTGGAGTTAGAAAGAAACATAGACACGCAGACATCAATTATTTTTTTGACACTCTGATACACTACTTTCAGGCCAAATATCATATTATGAATGGTGCATAGTTTCACATGAAGAATAGAAATTGATCTAGGGGTTCTTATATTTTCAATTTGGTCATAATGCCATTTATTTTTGTCGCACAATATGGATGCCAGTTGACAATGTCTTTGATATCGTAATTTGGATGTTCAATCCCATATATTGGATTCGACTTGTTTTTTGAATACTGCATTTTATTTAATGTATTTAGTAGCTTGGGCACACTACCTATTTGTTGAAAAGCCAGAAACAAGTTAATTTTTTTTTTTATGTTGGGAAGGTCATGAACTATTTTTGGTATCAAGAAAACATGAATAAGAATACTGTTTTAATCTGATTTTTTTTTTCTGACGTTGTATTAGGATTATGTGATTTAGTTTGTAGATCATTTCTTGTTATGTGGGATATTATATATATATATATATATATATATATATATATATATATATATATATATATACCTTCTTATCAATTTCTTACCATTGATGTTTGTTGATTTTGTCAAGAAATCTTCGATATACCTTATCCTTATAGTTGTTTAGTAGCAAGTTTGTTCTCCATCAACCCTGTTAGCAAGTTAGTTCAGTCATTTTTAATAGCCTACTGGTGTTTATCTATTGATGTGTGGTATTCTAGAATTTTAGTGTAGAAGATAATTTTTTTAAAGTATGTTTGGTCTTTATTTATTAGATGTGTTTTATGTATGTAAATAGTCTTTACTGCACTTAATCAACACAACACAAGTCATGTGTAAATATTTTTCAATTGTTATAGTTGGCTGATATTCTACATGCAGATGTTACTAGAATCCCTTAAACTTATTTTATTTATCTTAATTGCAATACATATGTTTTACAGAATCCCTTTACTTATAAAAATACTCCTAAATGATATGCTTTTTAACCAACAACGCAAGTGATTGAAAGCAATGGGAAGGATTCCAATTCTTCAAATGATTGTTCAATTATTGTTAGAGTTTCGGCCTTGGTTTGTATTTTCATTTTTTTGTCGTCTTCCTGATTAACATTTCTTACAAGTTGCGTACTTATTGTTGAGATTGTGGAATGATGTTGAATTATCTTGGATTTAACTGAACTTGTTAAATCCAGGATAATTCATTAGATTTTACTTTACTGATTGGATCCTGTTCTGGATGAACATTAATATGGTTATGGTTTTGGTTTTTAGTCTACCTCTGTTAGGCATCTATCCTTGGTATATATAGCTCTGTCTCAGGTAGTTATTCTAAACGTGGGTGGTTATCACCACCATCATGAAATAGTGGTAGGGCCCACCTTTGCCTCCACTATGTGGTGAACTTAGCTGCTCATCTGGGTAAGGGACCTTCCGGGTTCCTTCAGGACTTATGCTCGGCTGAAGATACTCAGGTGTATGAACCCGGAACAGATCCTAATATGGCTTTTTAAGAATGGATTTTCAAATATGAGAACCTTTTTATGTCTTGGTAACTATTCCTCAAGGCATTGTGCTCCTTTAAAAATTTGTCACTTAAACGATCATTCTTTTTGTTTTGATACATGCAGGCATTACGAGAGTCTTTGGATTCTGGAAATTCTCTTGCCTTTTCCAATGGTCTCCTTATCAAGGACTAGGCTCATACCACCTTAAATGGTCACTAGGGTTCTTCTCATTAAAAGGATATACCTCAACTATGTGTAAATTTTAAGTGATCCATCTTTGGTTAGAATCACATTTTAAGTGTTTGTAAATTCGAAGGGTCAGTCTTATCAATGTTAGGTTACTTCATGAAATAAAACAAATCATTGTTGAAGTTATCTTTAATGATATTTATATCCATTTCCCCCCTTAATTTTATTCTTTTTATTGGTTTTCAATTCTGTGAATTTAGCCATAATGTGGCTGTAATTTTTTTTTTTAAAAAATATCAATAAAATAGCCACGTTTGAACCGTGCCAAACATAATAAATAACCGTAGCTAAATGAATGTTACCACATTCAAATAAAATGTGGCCAATATATTGCAACGCCACGATTACCCACATTAATAAGAAGTGTGGTTTCTTTTATTTGCCACATTTTTAAAGCAATTTAGCCACATTTTTAAATGTGGCTAAACACCGATTTTTTTGTAGTGAAAGTATGCAAAATTAATTTATGTTAAAATTTTAAAACATATATATTAAAAGAGAAAAAATATTTACAATTATAAAATACGTAATAAATATGTAATTCAAGGAAATAAATTTGAAATTTGAAAAAATGACATGTATGATTATTGGGAAAAATATTTCACTACAAAAAAATGCTATTTAGCCACATCAAAAAATGTGGCAAGCATTGATAAAAAATGTGGCTAATAAAATTTACCACATTTTGATTAAATGTGGTTAAAAGTGGTGTTGCAATAATTTAGCCACATTATTTTATTCACCTTGCCACATTTTGATTGAGTGTGGTAGCCTTTTTTTAGCCACAATTATTTTTAATTTAACCACATAATAAAGGTGGTTAAACTGTATAGTTTGCCACAATGAAAAAAATGTGGTTAATTATGTTTGAATTTTTTTTAACCACATTCGTAAATATGGCTAAATATATGAAATTCTTTTTTTTAATTAAAAACATTTCAAATTTAATAAATCTTACAACAATTAATTTACATTATTAATTATAGTTTTTTTTCATGAAAAATTGAACGTGGCATTCAAAATCAACTGTATGCAGAAAAAAGTTTAAATTTAAACTTTACCACTTCAAAAAAGGGAGAGATTTGAAAATTCATGGACTAAACTAAAAGAATCTCCAAAAAGCTAGAGATTTTCATATATTATCCACTGTCTGCAGAAGCATACATATGTAAAAAAAAAAAAAAAATTATCCAAACATTCATCCGTAACAATATACATTTCAAAAAGGAGAATATAGATCATCAATACATTATGCATACAATCAATAATCAAAACTGTCAATTATTCTATATATGAAACTCCATATTTTTTGCTATGAATCATAAATTTGATTTCTTTAGTTCCAAAAGTCTCGACCACCTTTTATCAACATATGCCCATCTTTATCAATATACATTCAGTCTTGCTTCAGCTGAGTTGACTTAAAACTTCACCTTGACACTTCCACATTTTACCACCAGAGATCTGTTGTGCTCTATGAATTTGGTACGCACATCCTAGCATAGAATTCAAGGCAATAGCAGCTCACACATGAAAAGCGGAGGTTTAAGAGACAGTTAGTACGGGTTTGAATCATGTACCTGTAAAAGGTCAGCATAACCATTATATACTTGTAACCTAAAATTTTATGAGGAATTATACTTAATTCAAAAGCAGGGGATAGAATATGGCAGAGAAAAATAAACAAACTTAAAAGAGAGGTAACAATGAATTCCTCTTGCCTCTCTGCTAAAATCTTAACAATAAGTTCCTGTACTTATCAACCTTTGATACTCTTCAATATGGGGAGGAAGAATCACCTATGAAAAGAGCAGGAGCAAAGGCAAACAATAAATAATAGGTACATTAATAAATATAGAAAAATAACCTTTATAAACAATCGATGTAGAATGACAGGACATGTAGTAAAAAACCTTCATATACATAGAACTCTTGCAGGAAAGGTAGGAACTTTTTTCCAAATGTCTTGCACGTGGACCTCTTAGTTATGGTAGTTTTCCCACTTGTATTGACAAAGGAACATTGCCTCAATGGAAATCGGAGCAAATCAAAATTAGAGCTTCTAGAATTGTAAAGAATAGATTGATCTGCTACCGCAATAAATGTTGCGCCCAATCTTCGTGGGATCCGCAAAGATCTGCAATCACCGTACTACATATTCCAACCACAACATATCCTATGATCTACAGACGCAATAGATGTTGTTAACACAATAAATATTACAATAGTCACTAAGGAGCTTTGTAAGAAGCATATATTGGCCATATGTTGATAAAAGGTGGTCGAGACTTTTGGAGTTAGAGATAAAGAAATCAAACCTGAGACATATTATTAGACATGGACTAGACTAGAAAACATATCGTAAAGTTGACACCCAAGCTCTAGCTGCCCCAGGAGTCTCTGCACAGAGGAAGTAATCTTTTTCTGAGGTGTCCCAATATCTTAAGAAGACAATTAAGAAGGGCACAAGTAGAGAGATTTTCATTCAATTGTTAGTAACTAACTAACTGATGATTGTTAAGTGCCAAAATATATAACAATGTCAAAAGGGTACAAAAGCAACATCCATCGTATTTTGGCAGTCCACTAAAACACGGAAATGTAGGAGTACCATGTCAATGAGCATACAAAATAAATTTCACTCGGCAGAATTTTGAAACTGGAAATTATTCAAGACATGATCATTCTTACTTGAAGTTCACAGGAGATATAGTAATCGTGCTATTAATCAAGTTGATTAAACCATATTTTTTTTCTTACAATCATTTTCCTCATTGGACAAGGTGGTCGAGTTGATTAAAGTGTTTAATCATGTTACCAGATTAATGAGTAGTCTATTAATATAATGTGAATCAGGCTCCTGCATTTGGAAATGTTTGTGCGCCTGCATTATGGCAGTAAAAGAGTTTCTTCTATTATGAAAGAGGACAAAATATTGTCCAGTGGAAAAATGAATATATTTGAAGCACATAGGCACCGCTAATATTCATTAATATAACAGTTAAATACCTCAATAACCAACCAATGACATTGAAAATAATCGATGACATTTAAAAAAAATATTACACAATAATCAAGCTAGACATAAAAAAGGGAATATACTCTCTTCCATATCAACAATAACTGTTACAATTTTAAAATGCGCATTTCTTCAATGTATTATTGGATTGTACTTATAATAACCCTCCTTTTCTTGTTCTATTTTCATTTCCATTTTTATATCTTTTTTATTTCCCTTTTCATTTTGCTTGATACAGAAAAAGCAGTTGAGTTCAAAAAAATCCAGATGCAGACAAAGCAGATAATAGACATCTGTACAGTATAGCATGTAAATAACAATTACCGTTAAATATTTGTAATTTTAAATGACATAATTTTGTGTCATTTTAAATGAAACTACAACGTTTTTTTATGTTTTTGCATTCTCTTTCTTCCACTTTCAATTTTTTCCTAATTTATTAAAAAGAGAATATAAAAAAAATACTAAAATGACTTAGTTTCATTAAAAACGACACAAAGTTATGACATTTAAAATGACAAACACTTAACCCTTATTGTTAGGGTATAACCCAAGGTAGTCAAGATCGGGATTTTACCTAAAATCGGAAAGGGAATAAAAAATCGTAAACCGTAAAATCGTAATACAAATCGTAGATTTTACATGCACTCTTGAAATTAAATTTTTATATACATATTCTTATGTAATAAAAAAATTCAGAAAAAATAGACTACCTGCCACCATCCTTATACATTTCCATACAATTGTCTCACTCTAAAGTTATTATCATTGAAGACATTCTGTTTCACGTGATCTTCAACTACATCATTCAAAATTGTCTTCATCTAAACTTTCATCACGAGCTAAAGTTCCTTCATTTTCCACATTCCATTCATCTTCGGATGAAACTCAGCAATGTTATATTCAACAAATTTTCTAACTTTCTTAACATCATTCCAATAGTTAAAATCGGGATTTAAATCTTAAGATCGGGACTTAAGTAAATGTCTAAATCGAGATTTTATATTGGAAAGGATTTTAAGTGAAATCTAAATCATTTTAGCTAGGGGTTTTCATCAACCGATCCAAACCGATTCAAACCGCGGTAACCGAACCGAAAAATCGATAACCGAATAAACCGAAAATCGAAAAACCGAAAACCGATTACAAACCGTAAATTTTAATTTGATTGGATCGGTTTTTGGATAAATTGATGAAAATTGATCCAATCCAAACCGATCCAATATATTAATTCCCCTCTACCATTTTGGGTCCTTCCCTAATCATAGCCTAAAAATTTCCAAACCCATTAACCCATCAACTAAATCCAAGAAAAAACCTAATCACATCTCATCAACAAAATTTTATCTTTGTAGAGCTTCATATCTCATTACCAAAAAAAACTATATTATAATTTACTAATATTTTTGTATTTCAAAAAAAAATTTTACAAATCCAATATATACAAAATATGTTATTTGCATAATAATCATGAAATAAATTTTAGGATTTCCAAAAAACCGAAAACCGATCCAATCCAAACCGAAAAAATTGGATTGGGTCGGATCGGATTTGAAAAAAAATCAAAACCGAATGGATGATTATATGATCAAACTCAAGGAATTGAATAGGATGATTTTTGCTTCCAAAACCGATCCAATCCAGACCGCGAACACCCATAGTTTTAGCAAAAATAAATTGTTAAAATCAGGATTTTAAGATTTAAATCCCGATTTTAACTACCATGGTATAACCCATTTGCAAAAAAAAGATTATTGTAACCAAATTGTGATAACTCAGTTGGTAGCAAGAGAACTGAGTAAGTGAAAAAGAAAGGGCCTGAGTTCACTACCCACATGCCACCTTTAGGAGGAATTTAAATATTTTCATCCCTAACTCTCCTCGAACTCCGAATTAATCACACAACAGACTTAAAGAGTTCAAACTTGTGAAGATATTTGGGAGAGTCAACTCGCCTTAAAGAGATAATTAGGGTTGAGTTAACTCCAAAAATAAAATTAGATTCTAATATATATATATATATATATATATATACATATATATATATATATAATAAATTTGAACATAATTAATTTAAGAGTATAAGTAGCTAATATCAAGAGAGAAAAGGGAAATTTTAATTTGGAAAGAATGAAAGTAATTAATTTGATAGTATAAACAGCTGAAATTTAGAAAATAAGAAAACATCTTAACATAAAAAATTAAAAGAAGTTAATTTAAGTTGAAAAATTTTTAAAAAACGTAAAAAAAAAAATCGATAGTATAATCACCTATGAAGCACCGACACTTCAAAAACCCTGACGTATCGTGTCCGACACTTCCCGACACTCTCGGACACTCCGACACTCCCCGACACTCCAACACACGTTATAGAAATTCAAAAAAGATTTAAAGGTTACATTGCATTGAGTTTTTAGTTCCAACTATTAGATTCGTTGGATTACGATTACTATTTTATTGAGTTTAATATAAATATTTGGGATATCTTATTTTTTTTGCAAAATTTATGAATATTATAAGTTTAGATTCATTTTTTTATTAAATTATTGAATATTAAATATAATATACACCACATAAATTAAAAATATTATTTAATATCAAAATGTGTCCTAACGTGTCAAATTATAACATTTTTTTGAATTAACGTGTCGGAGTGTCGTGTCGGAGTGTCACATGTCACGTGTCAGTATCGGTGCTGTAAGAACCCGCACCGCTAATTAAGGTAATTAGCGAATTAATTATGATAATTAGGAAATAATTCCATAATTGACCCTAATAATTATTAATGGGCTTAGATAATTATATTGAGTGAGTAAAAATGCTGAAAGTCGCCTTTCGGAAGAAAAGCGCAGATACCGGTTCTGCTACTCGGTATAAATGCGTACCGGAAAAGTATCCCAGAAAATTATAACGAATGCATGATAATTACTAGAATATTATGTAGGACTTGTAAAACAAGTTTCAAGTCAAAATGACGTAATCTGATGCCAGAACTGATACTGGCTATGGAAAAGCGCGTACCGGAAAAGTGCTCCGAAAAATAAAATAAAAATACGACAAATCTTAGAAAAATGTGTAGGTCTAGATTCTAAAGTTTGAGATCAAGATCTTTTACTTTGCTATTAAGGCTAATACTGTGCGATTAGTGGCTTTGCCTATATATAGACCCATTAGGGGCACAAAACCCTAGGCCATACATTTCCTACGTGACTTGTGGCTGCTGCTGCCACCCTTCTTCTTCTTCTTCTTCTTCTTCTTCTTCCTTCTTCATTCTTTAGCCAAGTTATCACCTTTCATGCTTGTTTAAACACTTGTGAAGGTGAGAGTTAACCTTGGGGCTGCATTGTGGCCATCATTCTGAGTTGAGAAAGCTGTGTGTGTAGTTAGTGAGCATGAGTTTGGAGCTTTAGTGATGGCTACCTTGTGGTAGTCATTGTGAGCTTCAAAGTGCCTTCTTGTGGTGCAAGAACCCACCTTGAAGTGCCATTTTCGTGCTCCTACTTAGGCTGAGTTTGAGGAACCTTGGGAGAGCTCCAATAGCACAACTTGCCTCTGTTTTGAACTTTGGTAAGTTACCTCACTATGATCATGAGTTTATGATGCTTAAAGTTGATGTCTTGGCCATGTTTAATGAGTAAACAAGAGGGTATAAGGTATATGAACCTAAAATGAACTAAAGATGCATGCTTTAACGTGTACATGTGTTAAAAGTGGGATCTTTGGGTTGATATTCACGAAATGCAGAAACTGCATTCTGTCGTGAGATATCCGGATATTTGTCGAACAAATATCCGGATATCAGTATCCGGATATGGTATCCGGATATTGATATCCGGATATGGGATCTGGGTATCCGGATATGACATATCCGGATATGTCCAGTGTGATATCCGGATATGGCATATCCGGATATGCCCCTTCTGATATCCGGATATCCTGGGTTCTGCGCAGACAGTAGCTGTACTGTATGAATAGTAAGCTATTGGGTGTGTGTGGACCCTAGTTTAAGGAAGTTGAACTTCTGTAATTAATGAACTAAGTCAGAATCACATGATTAAGGACTTATGGCTTTGATGGAAGCCTTAAGACGTAAAACGTAAAGGAAAGGCGTAGTCTTTAAGTTGTATGCTTGTTGTACATTAATATTGATGTATTATTGGTCCATATCAGATTGTGATACTGCTGTTTGTGGACTAGTGAGTGGTTGGACTCTTGGCTTGGATAGCTAGCTTGCAAGGTAAGCTTTCGTGTCCTCGGTTTAGCCATTTTGATGTTCCACCATGTCCCATGGGGATGGGTTTATGCATGCTGTGTTACATGCTTTATTATTTTGAAATGCTGTTGAGCTGTTTATATGTAATGAGCTATTATGATATGCATGTGGTGTCCACCTAGACGGCAATCCTGAGTATGTAGTACATACAAGATGGAGAAGCATGTGGGTGAGGTGCAGGTAGTATCCATGTACTCATGTAGGCATAGACGTATTCCTACATTTCTCTGGCCAGTAGATTTGAAAGCACACATGACATGAATAATTGCTGCATCGCATGATTTTAGAACTTATACTGTAATACTGTTTTTAGAACTTATATTACACATGTAAGTGAGCTTGGGGTGGAGACTCCTTGAGGACCCCTTGTCTTACTGAGATTTCTTGTTAGAGATCTCACCCCACGTTTGGGGACGCTTATTTCAGGATCAGGTAATGTTGAGGGCTCAGGTGGCAGGAGGCCAGAGCTGAGTTGATATTTATGATCATGCTGACATGCTGGTTGTGGATTGCTGTTTATTTGACTGCATTTATATTTTCTGCCATGTTTATGTTAAGTTTATGTTGAGACTGTTGATTGGGCATTGTTGCCTTATTTGGTGAGCATGGGGTTTGTCCATGCCACATGATTGTTATCGTCTTATTATGTTAATGTTGTAATTAAAGTATCAGGATTTTGACCCAGGCTACTTGTGTAGACCTGTGGCTTTAGATACTCACCTATTATTTATATATGAGGTATTCCAGTTAGATGTCTTGTAATTTACATACAGGCAGTATTTTTATGAAAATGATTAAGTAATCAAGTTGGCTAAGTTAATGACGTCATAATTGAATTAAAGAAAAAGTTATTCCGCATTTTAATTAAGCGTGGCTTAATACGATAGTGTGTTAACAATCCGGGTTAACACGGGCTGTTACATTTTATGGTATCAGAGCACTTTCTAGGGAAAAGCCTGTATGTATTGCAATAACTTAGGATGTGTCGTTGCGTGTCTACTTTGTGTTCTCTCTAACTGGTGTGCGTTACGATAATGCATATGTGACCACATGGCGTGGGCCTGATCAACTCATTCTTTGTGTAACTTGTGCAGAGTCATGGTGCCACCGAGGAGGAACACGAGTACAAGCGAGGATCAATCGGATCCTGTCCTGGCTGCATTAGCTGAGATGCAGGCGGCCCGACTAGCCGACCAGGAAGCCACGAGGCTGGCGAACCGGGCGATGCTGGACGCTATACGAGATGCGAACCGGCAAACCACGGCAGAGGTTCTGGAGGAGAACCGGATGGCCAACATGACGATGATGAGGGTCATGTTGGAGGAGTTGAGGGCTGGTCCTGCTGCTGGCCAGGGTCCTCCACCACCTCCACCGCCGCCACCGCCTCCACCTCCGCCTAGTCAACAGGAGGACACCCAGAGCCAGATGGGTGAGGGTAGTCATCTGACGGGGGCTATGCAGACTATCCCCGTACTTGCTGAGGATCGTGACGAGATCGATCGCCGGCTGAATGCTTTCCGCAAGCATAAGCCACCTACCTTCGACGGATCGTATGATCCCATTGCTGCTGCCAGATGGCTACAGGCGCTGGACAAGATTTTCCGGATCATGCAGTGCACGGATCCGCAGAAGCTGTTGTTCGCCACGTACATGCTGGAGGGCGAGGCCCATGAGTGGTGGACCAACCTATCTCAGGTCTACGAGATGCACGGCCATGTGATGACGTGGCCATTCTTCGAGGAGAGCTTCTTGGGTCAGTACTTCCCTTATGACTCTCAGGAGAGGAAGCAGGGAGAGTTCGACCGATTGGTACAGGGCTCGTTGTCTGTCGACGAGTACCTGGCCAAGTTTAATGAACTGGTCAAGTTCTCTCATTTCCGCATGGCGAGACTGACTCCCGTTTTTCTGGCGGCCAAGTTCCGAAGGGGACTCAATGAGGATATTGCTGGACATCTCGCTGGTTCTGCTTCGAGAGACTTCGGAGCGTTGGTGCAGCAGTGCCGCGACATCGAGGATTACCGCCGTGCGAGTCAGGCCAAGAGGGTCAAGGTTGAGGTGCCGCAGAGCGCTGGTGGTTCTACTCCCTGGAAGAATAAGAATTTTGCCAACAAGGGCAAGGGCAAACCACCGTTGGCGGCTAAGCAAGCGCCAAATCAGTTCAGGAAGACTGCTGCTCAGGGGAACACCGCTAGACCTCCTGCTCCCAGATGTTCGGGATGCGGGAAGTCACATTTTGGGCCGTGCTCTACCGGTCAGCTGATTTGCTTCCAGTGTGGCAAGGAGGGCCACTACTCCAGAGATTGCCCGACGGCGAGAGTTGCTGCAGTGCAGGCTGTGCCGTTGCAGATGGTTCCTACTGGGGCGCCAGCCGTGCCACCTACTACTGGGCGTGTGTATACGTTGGATCGTCAGCAGTCGGACAGAGCTCCGAACCTGGTTAGAGGTACTGTTACCATTGGTGGATCAACTGTTGATGTTTTGTTTGATTCCGGGGCAACGCACTCTTTTGTTGCTACCCCTATTGCTGTGGGGCTTGAGTTGCCCAGTGATGTGCTTTCTCCACCGATGCGGGTTACCACCGCCACCGGAGAAAAATGTTTGACCTCCACTGTTCATCGCGATGTAGCGTTTCAGTGGGATGGCCGTGACTTCTCGGTAGATCTGATAGGATTACCGATGGCCAACCTTCAGATTATTTTGGGCATGGATTGGTTGTCCAGAAACTGTGCAATGATTGATTGCTGTGCCAAGAAAGTGGTGATGTCTCCGGGTGGGTCCACAGCCAGTTCCTCACCGTTCATTTCAGTCCTGCAGGCGAGGAGGGCCTTGAGAGCAGGGGCTTTTGGCTATGTCATGTTGGGAGGTTTGGTGAGTGGGACACAGGAGGATCTCACTGGCATTCCTGTGGTGAAGGAATTCCTCGAGGTGTTTCCTGAGGAGATTCCTGAGTTTCCACCACAGAGGGAGATAGAGTTCTCCATCGACTTATTGCCTGGTGTGGGGCCTATATCGTTGGCTCCATACCGGATGTCGCCACCTGAGTTGGCAGAGCTGAAGAAGCATATCGAGGAGCTTTCAGCAAAAGATTTTATTCGGCCGAGTGTGTCTCCCTGGGGAGCACCGGTCATTTTCGTGAAAAAGAAAGATGGGACCATGCGGTTGTGCACCGACTACAGACAGTTGAACAAGGTGACAATCAAGAATAAGTACCCTCTTCCACGCATTGATGATTTGCTGGATCAGCTCAGGGGTGCTTGTGTGTATTCCAAGATTGATCTCCGGTCCGGTTATCATCAGATACGGGTAAAGCCGGAGGATGTCCCAAAGACAGCATTCCGCTCGAGGTACGGGCACTACGAGTACTTGGTGATCCCGTTTGGACTTACCAATGCACCCGCAGTGTTCATGGATTACATGAACAGGATCTTCCAACCGTACCTGGATCAGTTTGTGATCGTCTTCATTGACGACATTTTGATTTACTCCAAGACGGAGGAGGAGCATACTGAGCACTTGAAGATTGTGTTGCAAGTGCTAAAAGAGAAAAAGCTTTATGCTAAGCCGTCAAAATGCGAGTTTTGGCTCAAGGCGGTGAAATTTCTGGGTCATGTAATTTCTGCTGATGGAGTTGCAGTTGATCCGAACAAGATTGAGGCCGTGATGGACTGGGAGAGGCCCAAGACGGTTACAGAAGTGAGAAGCTTCTTGGGTTTGGCAGGCTACTATCGGAGGTTCATAGAAGGATTTTCCAAGATGGTGCTACCGATGACTCGCCTTACCCGAAAGGAGACTCCATTCGTGTGGACACATGAGTGTGAGGAATGTTTCCAGGAGTTGAAGGAGAGACTGACTACTGCTCCAGTGTTAGTTCTTCCTGATCCTGCGGAGCAATTCGAGTTATACTGCGATGCCTCTGGTAAAGGACTTGGCTGTGTGCTGATGCAGAAAGGGAAAGCGGTTGCTTACGCTTCAAGACAGTTGAAACCTCATGAGGAGAACTACCCGACTCACGACTTGGAGTTGGCGGCCATTGTTTTTGCTTTCAAGATTTGGAGGCATTACCTGTTTGGCATGAAGTTTGCTGTATTCAGTGATCACAAGAGCCTGAAGTATCTGTTTGACCAGAAGGAGTTGAACATGAGACAACGTAGATGGATGGAGTTCTTGAAGGACTACGACTTTGAGTTGAGGTATCACCCTGGCAAGGCCAATGTGGTAGCCGATGCTTTGAGTCGGAAATCCGTGAGCTTATCTGTAAGAACCCGCACCGCTAATTAAGGTAATTAGTGAATTAATTATGATAATTAGGAAATAATTCCATAATTGACCCTAATAATTATTAATGGGCTTAGATAATTATATTGAGTGAGTAAAAATGCTGAAAGTCGCTTTTCGGAAGAAAAGCGCAGATACCGGTTCTGCTACTCGGTATAAATGCGTACCGGAAAAGTATCCCGGAAAATTATAACGAATGCATGATAATTACTAGAATATTATGTAGGACTTGTAAAACACGTTTCAAGTCAAAATGACGTAATCTGATGCCAGAACTGATACTGGCTATGGAAAAGCGCGTACCGGAAAGGTGCTCCGAAAAATAAAATAAAAATATGACAAATCTTAGAAAAATGCGTAGGTCTAGAATCCGAAGTTTGGGATTAAGATCTTTTACTTTGCGATTAAGGCTAATACTGTGCGATTAGTGGCTTGTGCCTATAAATAGGCACATTAGCACAAAACCCTAGGCCATATTCATACTCCTACGTAGAGGGAATTTTGTGGCTGCAGCTGCCACCCTTCTTCTTCTTCTTCTTCTTCTTCTTCTTCTTCTTCATTCTTTAGCCAAGTTATCACCTTTCATGCTTGTTTAAACACTTGTGAAGGTGAGAGTAAACCTTGGGGCTGCATTGTGGCTATCATTCTGAGTTGAGGGGTAGTTAGTGAGCATGAGTTTGGAGCTTTAGTAATGGCTACTTTGTGATAGTCATTGTGAGCTTCAAAGTGCCTTCTTGTGGTGCAAGAACCCACCTTGAAGTGCCATTTTCGTGCTCCTACTTAGGCTGAGTTTGAGGAACCTTGGGAGAGCTCCAAGAGCACAACTTGCCTCTGTTTTGAGCTTTGGTAAGTTATACCAACTATGATCATGGGTTTAAATGCTTAAAAATGGAACCTTGATGCATGTATTGAGCTAAGTTAATAACTTAAGGGTGGGGTAGGTTAAACACACCTAGAAATGCATGTTTAAGTGCCTTTAATCGGTTAAAAAGTTGAACCTATGGATTGGATATTCACGAAATGTAGAAAATGCATTCTGTCGTGAGATATCCGGATATTGTCGGGCGGATATCCGGATATCAGTATCCGGATATCCATATCCGGATATGGGGACAGCAACGAACCTGTTTCGATAAAAATTCGATATCTTGAGCTACAGAGCTCCAAATCGAGTGCCGTTTGGACCTATGTGTAGCTAACACATAAGGATATAACCCTGTAAAATTTCGTAGCCATTGGATAAGTGGTTTGATCTCAGTGTTACTTTAAAGTCGCGTCTTGGTTGCTGGAAATTCAGTTGGCAGCAGTCACTTTGCGAAAATCATAACCGGAGTTATACAACTCCGATTGAGGCAAAAAGTATATCATTGGAAACCTCAAGATGTCTAGTTTAACATTGTAAATATTAGAATATTAATATTGATATAATTATTGGTCTAAAACAGATTGTGATTCTGCTGTGTTTGGACTTTGAGTTTGTGCGGACTCTTGGCTTGGATAGCTAGCTTGCAAGGTAAGCTTTCGTGTCCTCGGTTTAGCCATTTTGATGTTCCACCATGTCCCATGGGGATGGGTTTATGCATGCTGTGTTACATGCTTTATTATTTTGGAAATGCTGTTGAGCTGTTTATATGTAATGAGCTATTATGCTATGCATGTGGTGTCCACCTAGACGGCAATCCTGAGTATGTAGTACATACAAAATGGAGAAGCATGTGGGTGAGGTGCAGGTAGTATCCATGTACTCATGTAGGCATAGACGTATTCCTACATTTCTCTGGCCAGTAGATTTGAAAGCACACATGACATGATTAATTGCTGCATCGCATGATTTTGGAACTTATATTGTAAATACTGTTTTTAGAACTTATATTACACATGTAAGTGAGCTTGGGGTGGAGACTCCTTGAGGACCCCTTGTCTTACTGAGATTTCTTGTTAGAGATCTCACCCCACGTTTGGGGACGCTTATTTCAGGATTAGGTAATGTTGAGGGCTCAGGTGGCAGGAGGCCAGAGCTGAGTTGATACTTATGACATGCTGACATGCTGGTTGTGGATTGCTGTTTATTTGACTGCTGTTATGTTTTCTGCTTTATTTATGTTAAGTTTATGTTGAGACTATTTGTGGGCATTGTTGCCTTATTTGGTGAGCATGAGGTTTGTCCATGCCACATGATTTGATTATGTCTTTTAATTCGCTGTTGTAATTAATGTATCAGGATTTTGACCCAGGCTGCATGTTGTAGTCCTGCGGTTCTAGATACACACATTATATTTATGTACGAGGTATTCAGTTAGATGTCTTGCAATTTACATACAGGCAGTATTTTTATGAAAATGATTAAGTAATCAAGTTGGTTAAGTTAATGACGTCATAATTGAATTAAAGAAAAAAAAGTTATTCCGCATTTTAATTAAGCGTGGCTTAATACGATAGTGTGTTAACAATCCGGGTTAACACGGGCTGTTACATTATCTAGCTTAATGATGAACGACTACGAGGTGATCGAGAAGTTCAGAGACTTGAGAGTGAACTCCTTATTTGGGGGCGCACTGCTCGAAATGGAAACAGCAGAAGTGATTAATGAGCTGATGGAAAAGATTAAAGAAGCGCAAGTGCAAAGAGAGTGCCTTGATTATGTGAAGAACCAGGACGGTGTGTCTTGGAACGAGGATGGATTGCTGCTGTTCCAGAAGAGGATTGTTATTCCTCGAGGGCCATTGACCGAAGAGGTTATGGCAGAGGCTCATAAGGGCCGGTTTACTATCCACCCTGGTGCCACAAAAATGTACCAGGACTTAAAGAGAAATTTTTGGTGGCCGGGCATGAAGAAGGACATAGTGGTCTACGTGTCCAAATGCCTTATATGTCAGAAAGTAAAGATTGAGCACCAGAAACCGTCTGGTAAACTTCAACCTCTGGAGATTCCACAGTGGAAGTGGGAAAGTATTTCCATGGACTTCGTGGTGGAATTGCCCAAAACTCAGGCTGGTTGTGACTCTATCTGGGTCATTGTGGACAGATTGACCAAGTCTGCCCATTTTCTTCCAGTGAAGGTGAGCTTCACTACAGAGCAGTTGGCCAAGCTTTATGTCCGCGAGGTTGTGAGGCCTCACGGGGTGGCCGAGAGTATCATCAGTGATAGGGACCCGAAGTTCACATCTCGGTTCTGGGAGGCGCTGCAGGAGGCTTTTGGTACGCAGTTGCGATTGAGTACCGCCTATCACCCTCAGACTGACGGACAGACTGAGCGGACCATCCAGACATTGGAGGACATGTTGAGAGCTTGCACGTTGGAGCAGGGTTCTGCATGGGATAGGTACCTTCCGTTGGTGGAATTCTCGTATAACAACAGTTTCGATGCTAGTCTGGGCATGGCACCCTACGAGGCGCTGTATGGTAGGAGGTGTCAGACTCCTACCTGCTGGTCTGAGGTTGGAGACAAAGAGCTATTCGGCTTGGACTTTGTCCAAGATACTACCCTTCAGATCCAGATGATCAGGGAAAAGTTGAAGCAGGCACACAATCGCCAGAAGAGCTACTACGATGTCAAGCATCGTCCACTGGAGTTCAGTGAGGGTGAGCACGTGTTTGTGAAACTTTCACCTGTCACCGGTGTTGGACGGGCACTCGGCGTAAGGAAGTTGAGCCCGCGATTCATAAGGCCCTACCAGATCCTTGGTAGAGTAGGACCAGTTGCCTATCGACTCGCCTTACCTCCGAACCTAGCCAACATCCACGACGTGTTTCACGTGTCTCAGCTTCGAAAGTACATAGCAGACCCTTCGCACGTGGTGCAGCCGGATGATGTGGAGGTTCGGGAGAACCTAAAGACTCCCGTCGGACCACTCAAGATTCTCGATCGAGGCGAGAAACAGCTTAGGAGCAAGATCATTCCGATGGTCAAGGTGCAGTGGACTGGGCGTAGTCCCGAGGAGTGCACGTGGGAGCGAGAGGACGAGCTTCTCTTACAGTATCCCGACTTTCGAGACAGGTATGTTTCTGATTTTGAGGACAAAATCCTTAAAAAGGTGGGGTGAATGTAAGAACCTGCACCGCTAATTAAGGTAATAGCGAATTAATTATGATAATTAGGAAATAATTCCATAATTGACCCTAATAATTATTAATGGGCTTAGATAATTATATTGAGTGAGTAAAAATGCTGAAAGTCGCCTTTCGGAAGAAAAGCGCAGATACCGGTTCTGCTACTCGGTATAAATGCGTACCGGAAAAGTATCCCGGAAAATTATAACGAATGCATGATAATTACTAGAATATTATGTAGGACTTGTAAAACAAGTTTCAAGTCAAAATGACGTAATCTGATGCCAGAACTGATACTGGCTATGGAAAAGCGCGTACCGGAAAGGTGCTCCGAAAAATAAAATAAAAATATGACAAATCTTAGAAAAATGTGTAGGTCTAGATTCTAAAGTTTGAGATCAAGATCTTTTACTTTGCTATTAAGGCTAATACTGTGCGATTAGTGGCTTTGCCTATATATAGACCCATTAGGGGCACAAAACCCTAGGCCATACATTTCCTACGTGACTTGTGGCTGCTGCTGCCACCCTTCTTCTTCTTCTTCTTCTTCTTCTTCCTTCTTCATTCTTTAGCCAAGTTATCACCTTTCATGCTTGTTTAAACACTTGTGAAGGTGAGAGTTAACCTTGGGGCTGCATTGTGGCCATCATTCTGAGTTGAGAAAGCTGTGTGTGTGTAGTTAGTGAGCATGAGTTTGGAGCTTTAGTGATGGCTACCTTGTGGTAGTCATTGTGAGCTTCAAAGTGCCTTCTTGTGGTGCAAGAACCCACCTTGAAGTGCCATTTTCGTGCTCCTACTTAGGCTGAGTTTGAGGAACCTTGGGAGAGCTCCAAGAGCACAACTTGCCTCTGTTTTGAACTTTGGTAAGTTACCTCACTATGATCATGAGTTTATGATGCTTAAAGTTGATGTCTTGGCCATGTTTAATGAGTAAACAAGAGGGTATAAGGTATATGAACCTAAAATGAACTAAAGATGCATGCTTTAACGTGTACATGTGTTAAAAGTGGGATCTTTGGGTTGGATATTCACGAAATGCAGAAACTGCATTCTGTCGTGAGATATCCGGATATTTGTCGAACAGATATCCGGATATCAGTATCCGGATATGGTATCCGGATATTGATATCCGGATATGGGATCTGGGTATCCGGATATGACATATCCGGATATGTCCAGTGTGATATCCGGATATGGATATGCCCCTTCTGATATCCGGATATCCTGGGTTCTGCGCAGACAGTAGCTGTACTGTATGAACAGTAAGCTATTGGGTGTGTGTGGACCCTAGTTTAAGGAAGTTGAACTTCTGTAATTAATGAACTAAGTCAGAATCACATGATTAAGGACTTATGGCTTTGATGGAAGCCTTAAGACGTAAAACGTAAAGGAAAGGCGTAGTCTTTAAGTTGTATGCTTGTTGTACATTAATATTGATGTATTATTGGTCCATATCAGATTGTGATACTGCTGTTTGTGGACTAGTGAGTGGTTGGACTCTTGGCTTGGATAGCTAGCTTGCAAGGTAAGCTTTCGTGTCCTCGGTTTAGCCATTTTGATGTTCCACCATGTCCCATGGGATGGGTTTATGCATGCTGTGTTACATGCTTTATTATTTTGAAATGCTGTTGAGCTGTTTATATGTAATGAGCTATTATGATATGCATGTGGTGTCCACCTAGACGGCAATCCTGAGTATGTAGTACATACAAGATGGAGAAGCATGTGGGTGAGGTGCAGGTAGTATCCATGTACTCATGTAGGCATAGACGTATTCCTACATTTCTCTGGCCAGTAGATTTGAAAGCACACATGACATGAATAATTGCTGCATCGCATGATTTTAGAACTTATACTGTAATACTGTTTTTAGAACTTATATTACACATGTAAGTGAGCTTGGGGTGGAGACTCCTTGAGGACCCCTTGTCTTACTGAGATTTCTTGTTAGAGATCTCACCCCACGTTTGGGGACGCTTATTTCAGGATCAGGTAATGTTGAGGGATCAGGTGGCAGGAGGCCAGAGCTGAGTTGATATTTATGATCATGCTGACGTGCTGGTTGTGGATTGCTGTTTATTTGACTGCATTTATATTTTCTGCCATGTTTATGTTAAGTTTATGTTGAGACTGTTGATTGGGCATTGTTGCCTTATTTGGTGAGCATGGGGTTTGTCCATGCCACATGATTGTTATCGTCTTATTATGTTAATGTTGTAATTAAAGTATCAGGATTTTGACCCAGGCTACTTGTGTAGACCTGTGGCTTTAGATACTCACCTATTATTTATATATGAGGTATTCCAGTTAGATGTCTTGCAATTTACATACAGGCAGTATTTTTATGAAAATGATTAAGTAATCAAGTTGGCTAAGTTAATGACGTCATAATTGAATTAAAGAAAAAGTTAGTCCGCATTTTAATTAAGCGTGGCTTAATACGATAGTGTGTTAACAATCCGGGTTAACACGGGCTGTTACAGGTGCTACATAGATAATCACATATTAGAAAGAGAGGATTTTTTAAAAAATCAAATATGAAAACTTCATTTTATTATAATTTAGTAAGTTATTGTATATGTAAAATCAGAATAGTTTTTTAAACTTATTTTTTTTCTTAAACATCACTTGCAAAATGATTCAGGATTGCAAGGCTTTTAAAATACATATGTAATACATTGCAAGATGTGATAAGTTTTCAAATATCCTTGTCGTCCTTGCACAAAAATATGATTTCCTCAATTTAATCAATCAGATAATTATATTTTAAATAACGCTATACTGCCAAAGAAAATAATAATAATAAAGATTTTGACGAAATTCAATCTGGTGAAATAAAATAGATAAGAAGATAGAAATTAGGAGAACGAGATTTTTTTTCAATATTACTTTTTTTCCCTTCTTTTCTTCTCTTTCTCCCCTTTTCTTTTTTCTTTCTCTCTCTTTTTCTAAATGGTGTGACCAACATAGGGGGACCTTTTCAATATAATATTATTATTTTTTGAAGATGTCATTTTTGTCAAGGTGCTATTTTCTAAGGGTCCTGTTCTTTTGCAGCAGTGGCAAAAAGACAGTGTCCGCCTCAAACACAAAAACTGAGATTCATTGATTATTTTTAAAAAATAATTTTCAAGACTCGTCATCGTATCTTGGTACATATATATATGTGATAGACAAATGATCCTCGTTTTTTACTCCGGATTGATTTATAATAATTATCTATATAATCACTCAGATAAATTATCATCTAAAAGATTTAATAGTTAACCCTCAGTTCCTTGCAGGGTTAACCCTTTAATCCCATGAGGAACCCTAATTCCTTGCAATGTTTCTCATGGGATCAAGCAATGGGCGTGATAATTTAAGCATCTGCAATCATATGCACGTCTATTCCTAGCACGCATACAGATCGTTATCTTACCCCCTTTCGAGATCAAAACCCCAATATTCCTATTTAGGGTTTTGATCCTCAGAATATCCCCAACTATCAGATCGATCAATTATAACAAAGGGAATATGAAATTCGCACAGAGTAAAGATAAAGATAATTATATAAATCAAAAACCACAAACCAATACTTCGTATCAAGGGTTCACATATGGATCGCGACCCTGACTACAATAAAAAGATCTAGCCAATCAACATCATGATTGCTGATCTAAAATTCAACATAAACTAAAATAAAAGATAAAGAAATACTAGAACGAGATGAAGAACGAAGAACGCCACAGGGCCCTTCTTCTCCAGTCTCTCCAGATCCAGATCTGCCTCTCAATTGTGTGTCTCTGTCTCCGTCTCCGAAATCTGACCTAATTCTGTAAAAAGGGTCCTTTTACAGAAACATTGTATGTTCATCCCGCAAACCGGCGCCAGTTGGCGCCGGGTTGGCGCAAGTTTGCGCCACACCACTGCATGATTTGAAAAGTCGAAACTCAAAGTTCGTAACATGGCGCCAGTAGGCGCCATAGTGGCGCCACTTGGCGCCACTCCTTCCTTCCTTTGGGTGCTACTAGGCGCCAATGTTCCTTATATTTTGGCGTTGAGTTGCACCATTTTTTTGACCAATTTGGGCGCTAGGTTGCGCCATTTTCTTCATGCTTGGGCGCTAGACAGCGCCAAGGTTCTGTGTTGTGGCGCTAGGTGGCGCCACTTTGGTGCTACTTAGCGCCACTTTGGTGCCTTCGCTGCAAAGTTCATAAACTGGCGTGGGTTCGCGCCAGTTTGGTGCCTGTCCTCGCCATGCTTCTGGGACTTGTAGTGTACTGCACCCGTGTAGAATTGCATTAACAGATTTTTTTATAATTCTTCACTTTGGTGCCTTCGCTGCAAAGTTCATAAACTGGCGTGGGTTCCCGCCAGTTTGGTGCCTGTCCTCGCCATGCTTCTGGGACTTGTAGTGTACTGCACCCGTGTAGAATTGCATTAACAGATTTTTTTATAATTCTTCACTTATTTTTCCTGTAAAAATATAACTAAAAGGTGAATATTATTGACATTCAAAGAATCAATATAATTAGCAAATATGTATTTAAATTGCTCTCTTATGACTCTATTCTTATCAATTTAAAACAGAAAAACCACACTTGCCAGAGGCACATCAAGCTCTCTGTAAGAACCCGCACTGCTAATTAAGGTAATTAAGGACTTAATTGTGATAAATTAGAAAATGATTCCATAATTGGCCTTAATAATTATTATTTGGCTTAAATAATTATAGTAAGTGAGTAAGAATGATGGCTTAAATATTTTGTTGTATTCAGTGATCACAAGAGCCTGAAGTATCTGTTTGACCAGAAGGAGTTGAACATGAGACAGCGAAGATGGATGGAGTTCTTGAAGGACTACGACTTTGAGTTGAGGTACCATCCTGGCAAGGCCAATGTGGTAGCCGATGCTTTGAGTCGGAAATCCGTGAGCTTATCCAGCTTAATGATGAACGACTACGAGGTGATCGAGAAGTTCAGAGACTTGAGAGTGAACTCCTTGTTTGGGGGCGCACTGCTTGAGATGGAAACAGCCGAAGTGATTAATGAGCTGATGGAAAAGATTAAAGAGGCGCAAGTGCAAAGAGAGTACCTTGATTATGTGAAGAACCAGGACGGTGTGTCTTGGAACGAGGATGGATTGCTGCTGTTCCAGAAGAGGATTGTTATTCCTCGAGGGCCACTGACCGTGGAGGTTATGGCAGAGGCTCATAAGGGCCGGTTCACTATCCACCCTGGTGCCACAAAAATGTACCAGGACTTAAAGAGAAATTTTTGGTGGCCGGGCATGAAGAAGGATATAGCGGTTTTCGTGTCCAAGTGTTTGATATGTCAGAAAGTGAAGATCGAGCACCAGAAACCGTCTGGTAAACTTCAACCTCTTGAAATTCCACAGTGGAAGTGGGAGAGTATTTCCATGGACTTCGTGGTGGGATTGCCTAAGACTCAGGCTGGTTGTGACTCTATCTGGGTCATTGTGGACAGATTGACCAAGTCTGCCCATTTTCTTCCAGTGAAGGTGAGCTTCACTACAGAGCAGTTGGCCAAACTTTATGTCCGCGAGATTGTGAGGCTTCACGGGGTGCCCGAGAGTATCATCAGTGATAGGGACCCAAAGTTCACATCTCGGTTCTGGGAGGCGCTGCAGGAGGCTTTTGGTACGCAGTTGAGATTGAGTACCGCCTATCACCCTCAGACTGACGGACAGACTGAGCGGACCATCCAGACATTGGAGGACATGCTGAGAGCTTGCACGTTGGAGCAGGGTTCTGCATGGGATAGGTACCTTCCGTTGGTAGAATTCTCGTACAACAACAGTTTTCATGCTAGTCTGGGCATGGCACCCTAGGAGGCGCTGTATGGTAGGAGGTGTCGGACTCCTACCTGCTGGTCTGAGGTTGGAGATAAAGACTTATTTGGCTTGGACTTTGTCCAAGATACTACCCTGCAGATCCAGATGATTAGGGAAAAGTTGAAGCAGGCGCAGAATCGCCAGAAAAGCTACTATGATGTCAAGCACCGACCACTGGAGTTCAGTGAGGGTGAGCACGTGTTTGTGAAACTTTCACCTGTCACCGGTGTTGGACGGGCACTTGGAGTGAGGAAGTTGAGCCCGCGATTCATTGGGCCCTACCAGATCCTTGGTAGAGTAGGACCAGTTGCCTATCGACTCGCCTTACCTCCGAACCTAGCCAACATCCACAACGTGTTTCACGTGTCTCAGCTTTGAAAGTACATAGCAGACCCTTCGCACGTGGTGCAACCTGATGACGTGGAGATTCGGGAGAACCTAAAGACTCCCGTCGGACCACTCAAGATTCTCGATCGAGGCGAGAAGCAGCTTAGGAGCAAGATCATTCCGATGGTCAAGGTGCAGTGGACTGGGCGTAGTCCCGAGGAGTGCACGTGGGAGCGAGAGGATGAGCTTCTCCGACAGTATCCCGACTTTCGGGACATGTATGTTTCTGATTTTGAGGACAAAATCCTTAAAAAGGTGGGGTGAATGTAAGAACCCGCACCGCTAATTAAGGTAATTAGTAAATTAATTATGATAATTAGGAAATAATTCCATAATAGACCCTAATAATTATTATGAGGCTTTAATAATTACAATTAGTGGGTAAGAATGCTGAAAGTCGCTTTTCGGAAGAAAAGCGCAGATACCGGTTCTGCTACTCGTTATAAAAGCGTACCGGAAAAGTATCCCGGAAAATTATAACGAATGTATGATAATTACTAGAATATTATGTAGGACTTGTAAAACAAGTTTCAAGTCAAAATAACATAATCTGATGCCAGAACTGGTACTGGCTATGGAAAAGCGCGTACCAGAAAGGTGCTCCGAAAAATAAAATAAAAATATGAAAAATCTTAGAAAAATGTCTAGGTCTAGAATCCGAAGTTTGAGATCAAGATCTTTTACTTTGCTATTAAGGCTAATACTGCGTGATTAGTGGCTTGTGTCTATAAATAGACACATTAAGAGGGCACAAAACCCTAGGAACACCATATCATACGTGAAGGCTGCAGCTGAGAGTGGAAAACACTGTTCCATTGGCTCTCCTTCACCCTTTGTGCTTCCTTTGCTCTTCTTCTTCTTCTTTTGGCCTAGATTATCACCTTTCATGCTTGTTCCATCACTTTAAACACTTGTGAGGGTGAGAGTGAGCCTTGAGATTACATTGTTGGTCTCATTCTGAGTTAAGAAGGCTGTTTTGGTTGAGGTGTGAGGCTGAGTTGGTGTTGTGTGAGAGTTGTGAGTTTCTTCTTGGTTGTGAGTGATCCAAGAAGCCACCTTTGAGAAGAAAGGACTCATCTTGGTGTGCATTTTCGTACACCATTGTGTGGCTGAGTTTGAAGTGTCTTGGGAGAGCTCCAAGAGAACACCTTGCTCTGTTTTAAGCTTGGGGTAAGTTTCCTACACCTTTGATCTTAAGTTAAATGCTTAAAGTTGGTGTCTTGGCATGTAAAAGGTTAAAATGAAGTAACCAACACCTAAGTGAACTTGTATATGCTTAAAAATGGATCCTTTAACGTGTACATGTGTTAAAAGTTGGATCTTTAGGATGGATATTCACGAAATGCAGAAACTGCATTCTGTCGTGAGATATCCGGATATTTGTCGAACAGATATCCGGATATCAGTATCCGGATATGGTATCCGGATATTGATATCCGGATATGGGATCTGGGTATCCGGATATGGCATATCCGGATATGTCCAGTGTGATATCCGGATATGGCATATCCAGATATGTCCCTTCTGATATCCGGATATCCTGGGTTTTCACAGAACATTAGCCGTGCTGTGTGAACAGTAAGCTATGGGGTGTTTGTGGACCCAAGATTAAGGAAGTTGAACTTCTGTAATAAATGAACTAAGTCAGAATCATATGATTAAGGGCTTATGGCTTTGATGGAAGCCTTGAGACGTAAAACGTAAAGGAAAGGCGTAGTCTTTAAGTTGTATGCTTGTGATGCATGAATTTTAATATATTATTGGTCCATATCAGATTGTGATACTGTTGTTTTTGGACTTGTGAGTGGTTGGACTCTTGGCTTGGATAGCTAGCTTGCAAGGTAAGCTTTCGTGTCCTCGGTTTAGCCATTTTGATGTTCCACCATGTCCCATGGGGATGGGTTTATGCATGCTGTGTTACATGCTTTATTGTTTTGGAAATGCTGTTGAGCTATTTATATGCAATGAGCTTTTATGAGATGCATGTGGTGTCCACCTAGACGGTAAACCTGAGTATGTGGTACATACAAGATGGTGAAGCTGTGGGTGAGGTGCAGGTAGTATCTATGTACTCATGTAGGCATAGATGTATTCATACATTTCTCTGGCCAGTAGATTTGATAAACACACATGGCATGATTAATTGCTGCATCGCATAGTTTTGGAACTTATTTTGTAAATACTGTTTTTGAACTTATATTACACATGTAAGTGAGCTTGGGGTGGAGACTCCTTGAGGACCCCTTGTCTTACTGAGATTTCTTGTTAGAGATCTCACCCCACGTTTGGGGACGCTTATTTCAGGATCAGGTAATGTTGAGGGCTCAAGTGGCAGGAGGCCAGAGCTGAGTTGATGAGTTGATATGACGATGTGCTGGATTTACTGTTATGTTTTCCGTTCTGATTTTGTTATCATGTTGAGACTGTTTGTGGGCATTGTTGCCTTATTTGGTGAGCATGGGGTTTGTCCATGCCACATGATTGTTATTGTCTTTTCATTCGCTGTTGTACTTAAAGTATCAGGATTTTGACCCAGGCTGCATGTTGTAGTCCTGTGGTCTTAGATACTCACATTATATTTATGTACGAGGTATTCAGTTAGTTGTCTTGCAATTTACATACAGGCAGTATTTTTATGAAAATGATTAAGTAATCAAGTTGGTTAAGTTAATGACGTCATAATTGAATTAAAGAAAAAGTTATTCCGCATTTTAATTAAGCATAGCTTAATACGATAGTATGTTAACAATCCGGGTTAACACGGGCTGTTACAGCGCGCTAAGTGGCCTTGTGACTATAAATATGCACACTAAGGGCACATAACCCTCGGCAGCAACATTCTTACGTGAGTGACTTGGAGGCTGAATGGTTGCCACTGTTTCATTGCATGTTCTTCACCTATTTTGACCAAACCACCATTTTTTTCTTGATTTTTCTTCTCTTTCTCCTTGTAAACACCTTGGGTGAGTGAGAATTATCATTGTGAGTGATAGGTGAGCACCATTTCTGGGTTGTGGTGACTGTGAGAGTTGAGTTGTGTTCTGGTTTGGTGGGCTAAGTGTTGAGGAGTGTTGCTCTTGGCTTGTGAGGCTCCAAGAAGCAAACTTTGTGAAGAAAGGTCCTTGCTTGGGGTGGCATTTTCGTGTGCCTTGAAGGGCAGAACTATAGAGTCGGTTTGGGGAGCTCCAAGAGCACACCTTGCACTGTTTTGAGCTTTGATAAGTGATACCAACTATGATCATGTGTTTAGATGCTTAAGAATGAAACCTTGATGCATGTATTGAACTAAGTTGATAACTTAAGGGTGGGTAAGGTTAAACACACCTAGAAATGCATGTTTAAGTGTCTATAATCAATTAAAGTTGGATCCTTCGGGCTGTATATTCACGAAAATGCAGAATGGCATTCTGTCGTGAAATATCTGAATATTTGTCGAACAGATATCCGGATATGGGGACCGGGATATCCGGATATGGTCAGTGTGATATCCGGATATTGCATATCCGGATATGTCCCCGAGTAATATCCGGATATTATGGAATTTCGAAGAACAGTAGCTGTGCTGTGTGAACAGTAGGCTATTGGGGGTTTGTGGACCCTAGATTAAGGAAGTTGAACTTCTGTAATTAATGAACTAAGTCAGAATCATGTGATTAAGGGCTTATGACTTTGTTGGAAGCCTTAAGACGTAAAACGTGAAGGAAAGGCGTAGTCTTTAAGTTGTATGCTTGTGATGCATAATTAATGATATATTATTGGTCCATAACAGATTGTGATACTGCTGTGTTTGGACTTGAGAGTGGTTGGACTCTTGGCTTGGATTGATTGCTTGCAAGGTAAGCTTTCGTGTCCTCGGTTTAGCCATGTTGTGGTTCCACCATGTCCCATGGGGATGTGGTTTATGCATGCTGTGTTACATGCTTTTGATATTTGGAAACGCTGTTGAGCTATTATATGCAATGTGCCTTTATGATATGCATGTGGTGTCCACCTTTACGGTAAGCCTGAGTATGTAGTACATACGATAAGATGAGGCTGTGGGTGAGAAGCAAGCGGTGTTCCTTGTAATCATGTGGGTTTAGACGTATTCCTACATTTCTCTAGCCATTAGATAGTATAAACACACATGGCACGAATATCTGTTGCACTGTATAGTCTTGGAACTAATATTGGAAATACTGCTTTTAGAACTTATATTGCACATGTAAGTGAGCTTGGGGTGGAAGATCCTTGAGGACCCCTTGTCTTACTGAGATTTCTTGTTTAGAGATCTCACCCCACGTTTGGGGACGCTTATTTCAGGTTCAGGTAATGTTGATGCCTCAGGTGGCAGGAGGCTAGAGCTGAGTTAGATATTACTGTGATATGTTGTCATGTTGGATGCTGGATATTGATCGCTGTTATGTTTTCCGCTATGATTATGTTATTGTCTGTTTAGACAATTATTGGGCATTGTGTCTTATTTGGTGAGCATGGGGATTGTCCATGCCACATAGATTTGATTATGTCTTCTTTTACTTAGTTATATTAATGTATCAGGATTTTGGTCCAGGCTATGTGTTGTAGTCCTGTGGCTTAGATACTCACTTTATATTTATATATGAGGTATTTCAGTTAGTTGTCTTGCAATTTACATACAGGAATTATTTTATGAAATTGATCAAGTAATCAAGTTGGCTAAGGTTAATGACGTCATAATTGAATTAAAGGAAAAGTTATTCCGCATTTTAATTAAGCGTGGCTTAATACGATAGTATGTTAACAAACCGGGTTAACACGGGCTGTTACACTCTCTTTCAAGCTCTACACGGTGGAGGGAATAAAGTCATGAGCAAGCTGTAAATTCAGTTTTAACATAAGCAAGGTTTAGCCAAATTTCATAACCTAAGAACCGATTTAACATGAGCAAGGGAGCTATATCTTACGTTTCAAAATTCAGTCTTTAAGTTTGCATGCATCCAAAGCCAAGAGTTTAGTGACCGAACAACAATGAAAAAGGATGGCAGAAAACTAACTCTCTAGCTCACTCTTGCTAACCGAAACAGAGAAGAAAATTATAAGAGATCGATATTCATTGGTACCTTATGGCTTGTACAACACAAGCTCGCCACTCAGCCAAGGAATTTGTCCCCAATTTGCATGTAATGGGGAACGACTTCATCAAGGCAGAGTCATGTTCCAACAAAGGGAATAGTTTAATCAGAAACCGGTCCAAATGGGAGGAAAAAAGAAGACAACAAAAAGAAATACTTCACCTCATTGATGGATGTATACAGCCGAACAAAGAAGAAGAAGAAAAGAACGAGTTCATGTTGCAGCCCCTTTGGTTACTGCTCTTGGCCGAATCCATGAGGAATGGAAGAAAGAAACTTGGATGGTGGTTCTCTCCTCTTATAGTCACGGTGTTGAGGAGACAAGAAAGGGAATGAACATGCAACTTTTCTAGTTGCTTTCCTGTTGCGAACTCGGCAAGTGTACCGATCGTTCCAAGTAATAAAAGTGAAAGTAAGATCGTCTCCACAGGGATTGTAGACCAAGTACTACAATAACCAGTCCCCTTAAGTTGAATGGATCAAAGGATGTGACAAATATTGTTGATTACTTTAGAAAAGTAAAGTGAAAAGTAAACGCGTATTTTTAGGGTTTTTGTAAGAACAGATGAACAAAGATTGAATAAAAATAAGTGTGAAAAACAATTGAGAAAATATTGCAGTAAGAGGACAAACACCTTTCTGATCCCCACCTTGTAATCTGAATCAAGGTTTACATGCGATTTACCTCTTGATCAAACGATTCACCACCTTTTATTTTATTGGTTAAGCCCTAATCCCTTAGTGATCTTACCCTTATTAACCCTATTAGAACCTTAATCCCTTAGTGATTCCTTTTTGGGTTAAACATATAAATCGGTGAATCTTCCACGTTTGCGATTCATGTAGCCTATCCCTAGTGCATACATGAATAACTATTTTCCTCCTTGTCGGGAATTAGGATCCCAATATCCCTATTGCGAACCCTAACCCTAGCGATCCCATTAGAGTGATCAGATCTAAAAGAACGAAGAGATGATGAACGAAAGAAAATAGATTCAATCGAATAAACACATGTAAATTTGATACAAATTACAAGGGGTTCACTTCCAGGGTTGTGACCCTTACCACAATAAAAGGAGATCTAGCCAACCATTATCATGACTGATCTCAAAAATTCAACAACAAAAATAAATTACAATAGTAAAAGAAGAAAAATGAAGAACGAAGACGTAGCTTCAGAGCTCTCTTCGTAGCCTCCTTCTCCTCCAAATCCGAAAAATGGTATGATACCCTTGATGACCTAATTCCTCCTTTTTTTATCCATTTTCTATTCTTCTTCCAATTTTGCCCTTGTGAAAACACGACTGTGGTTTCGCAATTGACACTATCAGCGTCATATGCACGCCGTGAGCGTGGATGCCTATGAACTCCCACGCTGTTAGCGTCATATCCATGCTGAGAGCGTGGCTGCCTCTAAACTCCCACACCATCAGCGTGACATCCACGCCGCGTGGGTCTTCACTTTGGCAAATCCTCATTTTGCTCCAGATTTGTTTGCTTTTCTTACAAAGTAAGCATAAAATCAGTTGAACAATCCTGAAATTGGAATTTAAGCAAAACAAGAATAAACGTTGCCTTTTTACCGAGGATTAGCCCATTATCTTTCTCTTTTTGGCTTGAATTTACCTATGTGCTGAAGGCACATCACACAATTCCCAAATTTGAACGTTGTTGTCCTTAGCAATGTAATGGATCAAAATGAAGAGTAAGAGTAACTCTATGAAGAAACACATAAACATAAACATCTTAAGAAATCAAACTGCTATGCATGTATAACTGCATGGTATAAATCTCACAATAATACTCTTCAGTTGTATCAAGATCTTAGATCCTAGCTTGAATATTCCTCACCAGATAAATACATTCTCATCACTCAGTATCTGTGGTTTCTGCACTTATTCCATCAATGTAGCAGTAATTCCATGATCTTGAACATATTCTCAAGTTCCTAAAAGTGAAGAACCCATTTGCTGTGCATAGACTGATCAACAGGACTTTGATAGGTTGTAACTTGGCCTGGTTTGGGGGTAAGAATCTTTTGGTTATAGGCTGATTAATTTGGAGAGATGAAATCCTAAGTTTTTTTTTCATTCTTTCTCAGCTCTTCAATTCTGTCATTTTGACATTTTTGGGATTCTTTTCCCTTTTTCACTACATTTTCTTTTTGTTTTCTTTTCTCTTCTGAGCTAAATTTTAACTTCTCAGACCATTCTCTTTTTCTTTTACTTAACTTTTTCTTTTCTGAGAAAGACTTTGATTTTAGTCGTTGGAATCAGCATTTCAATCTCTCTCAAGGTGTGTCAATGGGATGTGGTTAAGCAACTTTCATAAGGTTATTGAACAAATTGGTCTCAGGCTCAAAAGGGTTTAACAAAGGAAAATCTTCTAGGTAGGCTATTTGGCTCTAAGCTAACAAGAATAAGTGTCTTTATCATATCAGTCATGCATGCAAGCCAGAGAAACAATTCAAATTCAAGAAAAACTACTACAGTGAGGTCTCTCAGAAGAATTATTTCTGTTTAGGCTCAATCCTCACAGCTGTTATTCAAACTAGAATCTAATTTCCAAAATTCACCTCATGCATTATTTTAGAAAAGTTCACCAAAGAGCAGTTATACAGACAAACAGGCATCATTCTCAAATTATATAAAACAAATGAATGCTTCACAGATATCATGCTCTTAATGATTCAGTTCACAATAAGACTAAGCCAGCTTGTCAAACCTGATATTGCTTGTTTAGGAATTCAATATTTTTTTTTAAAGAAAATAAAAAAATAAAAAAAATTAAATAACAGCAAAAGTTGAAATATCTCCTTTTTTCCAGATAGATTTTTTGTTTCCTTTCTGGTGTGTTCCGCATTTAGCAGGTCTCGCATATACAGCATGCGACCCCAGTTCCCAGATTTAGAATATTGTTGTCCCCAGCAACAAACTATACTAGTCAAAGAAGCTAATTCTACCAGTGGAACACTCACACACTTGTTAAATAACAAAACTGATAAAACATCAAGAGTACTGCATAAAGGGGAAAATAATCCAACAAAAATATCTAAAAAGTACTTAAAACAGCAAAAATAATAAAAGAAGCTACGAAAATGTATGTGATGGTGAAGTGGGTGACATAATCATCAGTAATCCTCCATATCAGCATCATCATCATCAACTGGAAGTGTGTCTGAACATGGATTATTAATAATTCATCAAAAATAATGACCTTTATTACTAAATTATTGTCAAATCCTTAATCTTTTCACTCTGAAATATCTATATGCCGAAGGCATATCAAATAATTCCCAGATTTAGATATTGATGTCCTCAGCAATAATTAAGATCAAACATTAGGCAGCAATGATAAGCCCTATGAGAAGAATGTATGTCACTAATGCACTTTCCTACATTAAAGAGATTTAGAGTCATAATGCTATGCATGAATGAATTTAAAGTTGAGAATTTCAGTAATCAATTTCTGCATGAGGGATTAGAATCTAGCTTGATCACTTCTTACCAAGATAATCACTGCATTTTTCACTCCTGTATATTGGGTTTAAACTCTCAATCCATCAGTGCAATAAGACTACCATAGGCTTGATCCTATTCTCAAGTTCCTAAGAATGAGGAATATGTAACACATGCACAATTAGATCCAAAGGTATTTGCAAGGTTGTAACTTGGCTTAGGCTAAGGTAGGAATATTTGGGAGTGTCTAATCTTTACTGTATATGAGATTGAAACACTACTAGTTGTTCATGCTCAGACACAATTTCACTTAGTCTTTCCCTTTCTATTCATACTTTTCTTTTTCTTCTTTCTTCATGACCTTTTCATGCTTTTTTCGTTGCTATGCAACTTTTCATTTTGTTCTTTTTCTCTTTGGTGTCAGCTTTTGTTTTTTGCCATCTCTTTAACTTCTGTGAACTTTTTCCTTGAATTTTTTATAATCAGTGCTTCAATCTCATTCAAGGTATGTCAGTAGGAAAAGAAGTCAAGTGTCTTATGGTTGAATTTAATAAGAAACAACAGGGTATGGCTCAAAGGGGCTCGCAAATGGATTTTTTTTAGGACAACTATTTGGCCAAGTATTTAACAAGAAAGAATTTCCTTTACCATTTCAGATCATGCATGCATTATAGAGAAACAGATCAAGTTCTAGAGTATTATCATAGTGAGGTCTCTCTACAAAGAAAATTTACTGTATAGGCTCAAACCTCACAGCTGTGCAATCAAACTAGAATCTAAATTCCTTTTATCATCACATATTAACTGTAACCCTCAACAAAGAATTCAATTAAACAAGCAATAATAAGTCTTATTCTTCAATGCATTACTCATACAATTATTCATTATGACTTCTCACACAGTATCCTATATGCTCTCTAAGATTTAATCATCTTATTGCATGAGTAGCTAACATAGATAACACAAATCCAGGTATGTTGCTTAGAGAATTTCAAAACAGAAATAACAGAAGCAATTAAGACAGAAAGGTTTAGAAATCTCCCTTGATTCAGAAAATTTTTCTGTTAGAGGTCTTTTCAGTTAGGCTCCTCTGTACCTAATGTGGTGCGCCCAATTCCCAGATTTAGAAAATTGTTGTCCCTAGCAATAATCAAACCTCAAGATAGATGAAAAATATGAGCTCACCATTCCCGGATTTGATTCCAGCCATATCCGCACTTTTTCTTTTACTCTGCATTGGGTTACCTCCCAATGAGCGCGTGTTTAACGTCACGAGCATGACGTACCCTTTGTGATTCATGGTGATCGGAAGCATGCTACCAATGATGACCCAGTCTTCTTGATCCAATGTTGTGTCTTTCTAGGATCATATGTATGTGGGTGAGGGGAAAGTTTCTCAGAAACATTAAACTTAGTTTTCACAAGTTTCTCCTTACTCTTGTGCTTTTCCAACTTAACCTTTGGCTTTCTTTCTTCATGCCGCTGATGGACTTCCTTCTTGCTCCCTTCCTCAACCTTAGACAAATCTTTATTGATGATTACTGGGTATTGCTCTTCGTCTCCAAAGAAGGCATATGTCAGAGTTTCAGGTAACTCCTTCAATTCTATTTTTGGTACAACTGTAATTAGATCATTTTCCTTCTTTTCTAGCACCTCAAAAACAACTTCTAGCTCTTCTTGTGGAGTAGCTTCATCTTGAGCCTTCAGCTCTTCTTCAAGCTCTTGAAGCTCACTTCTCTCCTCCAAAACCACCTCTTCAAACACATCTAATCTGAAATAATCACTCTCATCAGATGAAGTTTTCATAGCATCGAAAACATTGATGGTGATTTTCTCTTCATTCATCCTCAACTCGAGCTTTCCTTGTTCTACATCAATTATAGCTCGAGCTGTGGCCAAGAATGGTCTACCCAACAGAAGAGGTATTTCACTTTCCTCCTCCATGTCTAACACAATGAGATCAGCAGGGAAGATAAACTTGTCAACTTTATCAAGAACATCTTCTATGATTTCACTAGGTCTCCTCATTGAACAATCAGCAAGCTGTAGAGAGGCCATAGTTGGCTTCAATTCAGTGATTCCCAACAACTTACACATCGACAAGGGCATCAAATTGATTCTTGCTCCAAGATCGCAAAGTTCCCTGCCAACATTGGTGTTGCTTATCGCAATTGGGATGTTGAAACTCCCAGGATCTCGAAGCTTTTGTGGAAACTTCTTTGTTATAATGGCACTGCACTCTTATGTAAGTGCTACCGTCTCATACTCCTGCAACTTATGCTTTCTAGACAATAAATCTTTCATGAATTTAACATAGTTAGGCATACTTGCTAAAGCCTCAGCAAAAGGAATGTTAATATGCAACTTATGCTTGAGCTTCATCAGATAAGGAGGTTTCTCAAAATGAGAAAAATCTATCAGCTTCTTTGGAGCTTCAGCAGGTTTCTCCTTTGCTTCTTCTTTTTCTTTCTCTTGCTCTGGTTCAATGATCGGCTCGTCAACTTTCTTTTTCTGAGCCTCCTTTGACTTGTCTTGAGGAGAAATCATAATCTCGCTTCTGGTGACTATTGATTTGCAATGTTCTTTCGGATTCACTTCAGTATCACCAGGAAATTGCCCTTGATTTCTTCCAACTAATTGCCTAGACAATTGGCCAATCTGATTCTCCAAGTTCCGTATGGAAGCATCTTGATTTTTATGGTAGACTCTTGTCTCATTCATGAAGGCATTAGTGGTCTACATGTGATCATTTGTGGTGTTGGAAAGTTACAGTATTGCTTTCTCCAGTTCAGATAGCTCATTATGTGGAAGATGAGGAGGTTGCAGATAATTGTTGGATTTATAATCCAACCCTCCACCTTGAGTTCTCCGTTGGAAATTGCTTCCTTGGGTACCATTCCGATTCCTCTTATAGCCTTGGGTATTCTGTGGTGGTCTTGGATCATACCAAACTCCGTTAACCTGGAACGGTTCAGCTCCCATGAGTGTTGGACATTCATTAGACTTATGCTCCTCTTTGCAATACTCACAGTTAAATGAATTAACTCGAGCTGTAGAGATTTGCATCTTGTCTAGCTTGGCATTCATACTAGCTAGCTGTTGAGAAGTCACTTTTTGCTAAGCTAGTGATGCATCATTGTTCCCCAATTGCAGAAACCCCCTTCTTGGTTGAACTGGTTGAACTTCTATTGCAGCATTCTAATTCCTTACCATGTAATCAATCAACTCCAGAGTTTCAGCTGCTGTCTTCTTTCCTATGGTTCCCCCGGCTACACCGTTGATAACCATTTTGAAATCTGGTGTCATTCCATTGTAGAAGACTCTGACCTTCTTGGCTTCTGACAAATCATATTGATGGCACTTTCTGATCAACTCCTGGAATCTAGTCCAGACTGCACACAAGGTCTCTCCCGGCTGTTGAATAAGATTGGTGATTTCGTTCACCAACTTATTGTACTTTTCTCTGGAAAAATGCTCAGTAAAGAATTTAGCCGCCAACTCATCCTATGTTCTGATGCTGTTGGGAGCTTATCGATCTAACCATCTGAGGGTTTTCCCTGTCAAAGCAAAAGGAAACAACCGGAGTCGGATTGCATCATCGGACACACCGTTGTGCTTAGTAGTGTCACAGATTCTCAGAAATCTGTCCATGAAATCATGGGGGTCTTCATAATCTTCCCCGCCAAATGGAATTTTCTCCCCCAAGGATATCAGTGCTGGCTAAATATCAAAATTATTGGCGTTAATTGGTGGCCTCACAATGCTGGAATTCGGTCTGGTGAAGAGTGGAGTGAGAATTGACTCCATCAACTCATCTTCTGGTGGTGGATTGTTGGGACCTCCTCCACCAGCATTGTTGTGATTCGCCATTTCTTGTATGGGTTGCACAGGTTCACTGGTCAGATTTTCCCAAACTATCTGCTTGGCAACTTTCCTCAATCTCCATTCAGTCCTTGTGATTTCAAAATCAAACACCAAGTCTTCAGGAGCAAGTCTACCTCGCATAAAACTCAAAGAAAATAGTTAGTAACACCTGCAAAACGCAGATCAAGATAAAACAAAACAAAACAAGATAAAATAAAAAATTAAATATCCAAGCTCAAAGATCAACGCTTATTTATAATATTGGAATTTACAATCCCCGGCAACGGCGCCAAAAACTTGTTGCGAACTCGGCACGTGTACCGATCATTCCAAGTAATAAAAGTGAAAGTAAGATCGCCTCCACAGGGATTGTAGACCAAGTACTACAATAACCAGTCCCCTTAAGTTGAATGGATCAAAGGATGTGACAAATATTGTTGATTACTTTAGAAAAGTAAAGTGAAAAGTAAACGCGTATTTTTAGGGTTTTTGTAAGAACAGATGAACAAAGATTGAATAAAAATAAGTGTGAAAAATAATTGAGAAAATATTGCAGTAAGAGGACAAAAACCTTTCTGATCCCCACCTTGTAATCTGAATTAAGGTTTACATGTTATTTACCTTTTGATCAAACGATTCACCATCTTTTATTTTATTGGTTAAGCTCCAATCCCTTAGTGATCTTAACCTTATTAACCCTATTAGAACCCTAATCCCTTAATGATTCCTTTTTAGGTTAAACATATAAATCGGTGAATCTTCCACGTTTGCGACTCATGTAGCCTATCCCTAGTGCATACATGATTAGATATTTTCCTCCTTGTCAGGAATTAGGATCCCAATATCCCTATTGCGAACCCTAACCCTAGCGATCCCATTAGAGTGATCAAATCTAAAAGAACGAAGGAAAATAGATTCAATCGAATAAACACATGTAAATTTGATCCAAATTACAAGGGGTTCACATCCAGGGTTGCGACCTTTACCACAATAAAAGGAGATCTAGCCAACCATTGTCATGACTGATCTCAAAAATTCAACAAGAAACATAAATTACAATAGTAAAAGAAGAAAAATGAAGAACGAAGACGCAGCTTCAAGCTCTCTTCGCAGCCTCCTTCTCCTCCAGATCTGAAAAATGGTATGATACCCTTGATGACCTAATTCCTCCTTTTTTATCCATTTTCTATTCTTCTTCCAATTTTGCCCTTGTGAAAACACGGCTGTGGTTTCACAACTGATGCTATCAGCGTCATACCCACACCGTAAGCGTGGATGCCTCTGAACTCCTACGCCGTCAGCGTCATATCCACGCTATGAGCGTGACTGCCTCTAAACTCCCACGCCATCAGCGTGACATCCACGCCGTGAGTGTGGGTCTTCACTTTGGCAAATCCTCATTTTGCTCCAGACTTGTTTGCTTTTCCTACAAAGTAAGCATAAAATCAGTTGAACAATCATGAAATTGGAATTTAAGCAAAACAAATATAAACGTTGCCTTTTCACTGAGGATTAGCCCATTATCTCTCTCTTTTTGGCTTGAATTTACCTATGTGCTGAAGGCACATCATTTCCCTTGGTGATTCATGGCTTGAGAAGGAGAGTTAGAGGCTGAGCTTTCTTGTGTTCCTTGTTGTACGCATGGAAGGAGAAATACCAAGGCGGGTTGATCATCTTTGTTATTAATGGACTAAGAATACAATTTGCTTTCTCTCCTTGTGGTGTGCGCACGGTTGGAGTGATGAGAGGGTGGAGGTGATTAAATTTTGATTTTTCTAGTGTTCTTCTCAAAAGAACTCACGGCCAAAAGTGGGAATTAAAGGAAAGGATGCTACTGGACAACAAATCTGAACCAAATAGCTAACAATTCCCATTGGTTTCCTTACCTTAAGCACACAAAGAAAGGATAAGTTAGATGGGCTTTGTCACTGACCAATAAGACTACATGCAAAGAGATTTCTCTTTTTTCTTATTGGTTGCAAGGGGTGGTGAATTAAGGATAGATTGGTATTGCCATGTGTCCACCTTTTGGCCAATCCATGACAAGCATACAGATTTTGAGAGAGATTATTAAAAGTTCACTTATCACATGCAATATATACATATTAATTATATATAGCTATTAATGTATGTGATTTCATAAACCTACTAGTTAATAATCAAAGTTCCTACCTAAATCATAATTAATTGTAATTCTATCCCCTTTTTACTAGTGTTTTGAATTCTAAAAAATGCATAAGTAGTCACTCATAATTTCCATTAGAATAATTTCCCTAAATAAATTAATTCCACTCTAAACAAAATTTAATTCGAGTTTCAAGCATGCTACACACCCCTAATTACAAGTTATGTGATTTCCTAATTTTGCGGGATGTTACACTTGGCATGAAAAATGAGTTGTACAGGTAACCAAGACGAACATGAACCTAAATGTGTATAAAAATGCATGCTTGGACGTTAAAATGGGGTAAAAATTGAGTCTTGTATGGGTATCTTTGCGAAATGCAGAATCTGCATTCTGTCGCGAAATATCCAGATATGATATCCGGATATGGGATTTTGGATATCCGAATATGGATATCCGGATATTTCCCTGACAAATATCCGGATATTATGGGAAATTAGTGAGAGTCACTGTTCTGTTCGGACATAATGGTATTTTTGGGTTTGTGGACCCATGAGTGGTTAAGTAAGACCTCTGTAATAATTAATCTGAGTCAGAATCAATGGGATTAAGGGCTTGTGGCTTTGTGAGAAGCCAAATGGCATGAAACGATAAGGAGAACGTTGTCATTATGTTATGAACTCTTAGATTATAAATATTGATATGATTGCTGGTCTAAACATATTGTAATTGTACTGTGTTTGGACCTTGGACTGTTGAGGACTCTTGCCTTGAGATTGAAAGCTTAAGAGGTAAGCTTTTGTGTCCTCGGTTTAGCCATTGTTGGTTCCACCATACCCCATGGGGGGATGGTTTATATGCATGATGTGATTTCATGTTTTGATATTTGAAATAATGATGTTGAGCTGTTATGTGCAAGTGCTCCATGATATGCATGTGTTGTGCCACCTAGACGGTAAGCCTGAGTATGTAGAGACATACGACAAGGTGATTGTGTGGGTGGGTGCAAGTGGTGTCTTGCACTGATTGTAGGTTATAAACGTATATAATTCCTGCATTTATCTGGCCAGTAGAATATTTGACACACATGGCATGATTATCTACTGCATTGCACTGATTTTGGAACTTATATTATTATAATTCTTTGAACTTATATTGCACATGTAAGTGAGCTTAAGGTGGAGAGATCCTTGAGGACCCCTTGTCTTATTGAGATTTCTTTTTAGAGATCTCATCCCAGTTTGGGGCATATTTTCAGGTTCAGGTGCCTCGGGGGTTGAGACCTCGGGTGGCAGGAGGCCAGAGCTTAGTTGATTGATGCATGTTGCTATTACCTATGATGCACGGACACAGACATGGGACACGGTACACGACACGCCGACACATTAATTCTAAAAAATGTCATCTTTCGACACGTTGGGACACGTTTTGATATTAAATAAAATTTTTAATATATATAATATAATTTATATTTAATACATATAAGAGTCCATAATAAGTCATATAACCAATCAAATATTTAAATTTCATAACATAAATATAAATGTAAATAATTTTTCGTACTTTGTTAATTTTTCATGTCAAATTTCATAACAGAAAAAATTAATTTATAAATTATTTCTTTTATATTTACTTAACAAAATAAAATTAAGATTAAAAAAAAAAACGTGTCCGAGCGTGTCCGAGCGTTGACTGTGTGTCGGAAAAAGTTGACTGCGTGTCGAAAAAACGTGTCGGAGAGTTGACCACGTGTCCCCAAATGTTGACCGCGTGTCAGACGCGTGTTCGAGCATATCGGAGCCTGTCCATGTCGAACACGTCCGACACACAAATTTTCCAAGTGAGAGCGTGTCTGTGCTTTGGAGGATATTATTGATTTGTCTGGTTGCTGGCTATTCTTTATCTTCATTATATTGTGTTATCTTTTTTTAGACTTTGTTGGGTCTTGTTGCCTTATTTGGTGAGCATGAGGATTGTCCATGCCACATTGATTATGTTTTGTTTAGATAGACTTGAGTTGTATAAACTGTCAGGATATTGTCCGATCTACGTGTCATAGTTCCGTGACTAGAAAAACATTTATATATGAGGTATTTCAGTTAGTTGTTGAATTGCAATTACATACAGGAAATCTTTTGAAAACAAATTAAGTAATTAACTTGGTTAATAATAATGACGTCATAATTGAAAAGAAAAAGTTATTCTGCATTTTTAATTAAGTGCAGCTTAATATGATGATATGATAAAAAATCGGGTATACACGGGGTGTTACATTTTATGGTATCAGAGCACTTTCTAGGGAAAAAGCCTATATGTATTGCAATAACTTAGGATGCTTTGTTGTGTGTTTTGTGTAACATCCCATATATATCCGGTTTGTTAACATGTCATCGTATTAAGCTACGCTTAATTAAAATGCGGAATATCTTTTTCTTTAATTCAATTATGACGTCATTATACTTAGCCAAGTTGATAACTTATTCGTTTTCATAAAAACATCGTATGTAATTGCAAAAGACAACTAACAAAAATACTTCAATATATAAATAAAGTGAGTATCTAAGTCACGGATCTACCACACGTAGTCCGGACAAAAATCCTGATACATTATTACAACTTTAATTAAAACAAGACATAACCAAGTCTATGTTGTAACAGCCCGTGTTAACCCGGATTGTTAACACACTATCGTATTAAGCCACGCTTAATAAAAATGCGGAATAACTTTTTCTTTAATTCAATTATGACGTCATTAACTTAGCCAACTTGATTACTTAATCATTTTCATAAAAATACTGCCTGTATGTAAATTGCAAGACAACTAACTGAATACCTCGTACATAAATATAATAAGTGAGTATCTAAAGCATTACAACATTAACCTTAAAGACCAAAGTCAAACATGTGGCATGGACAAACCCCATGCTCACCAAATAAGGCAACAAAGCCCAATAACAGTCATAACATAAACTCAACAGAAAACATAAACAACAGTCGGAAATAAAAACAGCAGTCAGCATATCATCAAATCAACTCAGCTCTGGCCTCCTGCCACCCGAGCCCTCAACATTACCTGGTCCTGAAATAAGCGTCCCCAAACGTGGGGTGAGATCTCTAACAAGAAATCTCAGTAAGACAAGGGGTCCTCAAGGAGTCTCCACCCCAAGCTCACTTACATGTGTAATATAAGTTCTAAAAACAGTATTTACAATATAAGTTCTAAAATCATGCGATGCAGCAATTATTCATGTCATGTGTGCTTTCAAATCTACTGGCCAGAGAAATGTAGGAATACGTCTATGCCTACATGAGTACATGGATACTACCTGCACCTCACCCACATGCTTCTCCATCTTGTATGTACTACATACTCAGGATTGCCGTCTAGGTGGACACCACATGCATATCATAATAGCTCATTACATATAAACAGCTCAACAGCATTTCCAAAATAATCAAAGCATGTAACACAGCATGCATAAACCCATCCCCATGGGACATGGTGGAACATCAAAATGGCTAAACCGAGGACACGAAAGCTTACCTTGCAAGCTAGCTATCCAAGCCAAGAGTCCAACCACTCACAAGTCCACAAACAGCAGTATCACAATCTGATATGGACCAATAATACATTAACATTTATGCATCACAAGCATATAACTTAAAGACTACGCCTTTCCTTTACGTTTTACGTCTTAAGGCTTCCATCAAAGCCATAAGCCCTTAATCACATGATTCTGACTTAGTTCACTAATTACAGAAGTTCAACTTCCTTAAACTAGGGTCCACACACACCCCATAGCTTACTGTTCACACAGTACAGCTACTGTCTGCGCAGAACCCAGGATATCCGGATATCAGAAGGGGCATATCCGGATATGCCATATCCGGATATCACACTGGACATATCCGGATATGTCATATCCGGATACCCAGATCCCATATCCGGATATCAATATCCGGATACCATATCCGGATACTGATATCCGGATATCTGTTCGACAGATATCCGGATATCTCACGACAGAATGCAGTTTCTGCATTTCGTGAAAATATCCATCCAAGGTTCCATTTTTAATACTTCAAAACGTTAAAGCATGCATTTTTATACCCTCTTAGGTTAATCTTTCAGTTGGTTACTCACTAAACCCAAATACATGCAAAGATGACACCTTTAACCCATCAAAACACATGATCAAGTGAAGGCAACTCACCAAAGGTTCAAAGCAGAGGCAAAGGCTGCTCTTGGAGCTCACCACCAACTCCAAAGGTTCAGACTTCAAGGGTGCACGAAAATGACACACAAGCAAGGACCTTTCTTCACAAAGAAAGCTCCTTGAAGCCTCCCAAACCAAGAACCACACCTCACCACCACCAACCCAACAAGACAGCCCTCACAACCCTCCCAAGCAGAACCTCACCACTCAGAAAATGCACACTAAGCACTCTCTCATGCCCACACTCAAGTGTTTACTTGATCAAGAAGGGAAACAAGGATCAAAGGAGGTGACTTTGGTGAGAAAAGGGGGAGAAATGAAGAACAAGGGGGCTGGTCACAATGGCTGCAGAAAACTCACGTAAGAGTTGTGTATGGCCTAGGGTTTAGTGCCATAATGTGTCTATTTATAGGCACAAGGCACTAATCGCGCAGTATTAGCCTTAATCGCAAAGTAAAAGATATTGATCCCAAACTTCGGATTCAAGACCTACGCATTTTTCTAAGATTTGTCATATTTTTATTTTATTTTTCGGAGCACCTTTCCGGTACGCGCTTTTCCATAGCCAGTATCAGTTCTGACATCAGATTACGTCATTTTGACTTGAAACTTGTTTTACAAGTCCTAAATAATATTCTAGTAATTATCATGCATTCGTTATAATTTTCCGGGATACTTTTCCGGTACGCATTTATACCGAGTAGCAGAACCGGTATCTGCGCTTTTCTTCCGAAAAGCGACTTTCAGCATTTTTACTCACTCAATATAATTATCTAAGCCCATTAATAATTATTAGGGTCAATTATGGAATTATTTCCTAATTATCATAGTTAATTCACTAATTACCTTAATTAGCGGTGCGGGTTCTTACATTCACCCCACCTTTTTAAGGATTTTGTCCTCAAAATCAGAAACATACCTGTCTCGAAAGTCGGGATACTGTCGGAGAAGCTCATCCTCTCGCTCCCAGGTACACTCCTCAGGAGTTCTTCCTGACCATTGTACTTTGACCATCGGAATGATCTTGCTCCTCAACTGCTTCTCGCCACGATCGAGAATCTTGAGTGGTCCGACGGGAGTCTTTAGGTTCTCCCGAACCTCCACATCATCCGGCTGCACCACGTGCGAAGGATCTGCTATGTACTTTCGAAGCTGAGACACGTGAAACACGTCGTGGATGTTGGCGAGGTTCGGAGGTAAGGCGAGTCGATAGGCAACTGGTCCTACTCTACCAAGGATCTGGTAGGGCCCAATGAATCGCGGGCTCAACTTCCTCACGCCGAGTGCCCGTCCAACACCGGTGACAGGTGAAAGTTTCACAAACACGTGCTCACCCTCACTGAACTCCAGTGGGCGATGCTTGACATCATAGTAGCTCTTCTGACGATTCTGCGCCTGCTTCAACTTTTCCCTGATCATCTGGATCTGTAGGGTAGTATCTTGGACAAAGTCCAAGCCGAAAAGCTCTTTATCTCCAACCTCAGACCAGCAAGTAGGAGTCCGACACCTCCTACCATACAGCGCCTCGTAGGGTGCCATGCCCAGACTAGCATGAAAACTGTTGTTGTATGAAAATTCAACCAACGGAAGGTACCTATCCCATGCAGAACCCTGCTCCAACGTGCAAGCTCTCAACATGTCCTCCAATGTCTGGATGGTCCGCTCAGTCTGTCCGTCAGTCTGAGGGTGATAGGCGGTACTCAATCTCAACTGCGTACCAAAAGCCTCCTGCAGCGCCTCCCAGAACCGAGATGTGAACTTCGGGTCCCTATCACTGATGATACTCTCGGGCACCCCGTGAAGCCTCACAATCTCACGGACATATAGTTTGGCCAACTGCTCTGTAGTGAAGCTCACCTTCACTGGAAGAAAATGGGCAGACTTGGTCAATCTGTCCACAATGACCCAGATAGAGTCACAACCAGCCTGAGTTTTAGGCAATCCCACCACGAAGTCCATGGAAATACTCTCCCACTTCCACTGTGGAATCTCCAGAGGTTGAAGTTTACCAGACGGTTTCTGGTGCTCGATTTTCACTTTCTGGCAAATAAGACATTTGGACACGTAGACCGCTATGTCCTTCTTCATGCCCGGCCACCAAAAATTCCTTTTTAAGTCCTGGTACATTTTTGTGGCACCAGGGTGGATAGTGAACCGGCCCTTATGAGCCTCTGCCATAACCTCTTCGGTCAACGGCCCTCGAGGAATAACAATCCTCTTCTGGAACAGCAGCAATCCGTCCTCGTTCCAAGACACACCGTCCTGGTTCTTCACATAATCGAGGCACTCTCTTTGCACTTGCGCCTCTTTGATCTTTTCCATCAGCTCATTAATCACTTCCGCTGTCTCCATTTCCAGTAGTGCACCCCCGAACAAGGAGTTCACTCTCAAGTCTCTGAACTTCTCGATCATCTCGTAATCGTTCATCATTAGGCTGGATAAGCTCACGGATTTCCGACTCAAAGCATCGGCTACCACATTGGCCTTGCCAGGATGGTACCTCAACTCGAAGTCGTAGTCCTTCAAGAACTCCATCCATCTTCGCTGTCTCATGTTCAACTCCTTCTGGTCAAACAGGTACTTCAGGCTCTTGTGATCACTGAACACAGCAAACTTCATGCCAAACAGGTAATGCCTCCAAATCTTGAAAGCAAAAACGATGGCTGCCAACTCCAAGTCGTGAGTCGGGTAAGCCACCGCTTTCCCTTTCTGCATCAGCACACAGCCAAGTCCTTTACCAGAGGCATCGCAGTATAACTCGAATTGCTCCGCAGGATCAGGAAGAACTAACACTGGAGCAGTAGTCAGTCTCTCCTTCAACTCCTGGAAACACTCCTCACACTCATGTGTCCACACGAATGGAGTCTCCTTCCGGGTAAGGCGAGTCATCGGTAGCACCATCTTGGAGAATCCTTCTATGAACCTCCGATAGTAACCTGCCAAACCCAGGAAGCTTCTTACTTCTGTAACCGTCTTGGGCCTCTCCCAATCCATCACGGCCTCAATCTTGTTTGGATCAACTGCAACTCCATTAGCTGAAATTACATGACCCAGAAATTTAACCGCCTTGAGCCAAAACTCACATTTTGACGGCTTAGCATAAAGCTTTTTCTCTTTCAGCACTTGCAACACAATCTTCAAGTGCTCAGTATGCTCCTCCTCCGTCTTGGAGTAGATCAAGATGTCGTCAATGAAGACGATCACAAACTGATCCAGGTACGGTTGGAAAATCCTGTTCATGTAGTCCATGAACACTGCGGGTGCATTGGTGAGTCCAAACGGGATCACCAAGTACTCGTAGTGCCCGTACCTCGAGCGAAACGCTGTCTTTGGGACATCCTCCGGCTTTACCCGTATCTGATGATAACCGGACCGGAGATCAATCTTGGAATACACACAAGCACCCCTGAGCTGATCCAGCAAATCATCAATGCGTGGAAGAGGATACTTGTTCTTGATTGTCACCTTGTTCAACTGTCTGTAGTCGGTGCACAACCGCATGGTCCCATCTTTCTTTTTCACAAATATGACCGGTGCTCCCCAGGGAGACACACTCGGCCGAATAAAATCTTTTGCTGAAAGCTCCTCGATATGCTTCTTCATCTCGGCCAACTCTGGTGGCGACATCCGGTATGGAGCCACGAGATAGGCCCCACAGGAGTAGGCCTCGCCATGCGGAAATGAGAGAACTTGACCAGCTCATTAAACTTGGCCAGGTACTCGTCGACAGACAACGAGCCCTGCACCAACCGGTCAAACTCTCCTTGCTTCCTCTCCTGTGAGTCATAAGGGAAGTACTGACCCAAGAAGCTCTCCTCGAAGAATGGCCACGTCATCACATGACCCTGCATCTCATAGACCTGAGACAGGTTGGTCCACCACTCATGGGCCTCGCCCTCCAGCATATAAGTGGCGAACAACAGCTTCTGCGGATCCGTGCACTGCATGATCCGGAAAATCTTATCCAGCGCCTGTAGCCATCTGGCAGCAGCAATGGGGTCATACGATCCGTCGAAGGTAGGTGGCTTATGCTTGCGGAAAGCATTCAGTCGGCGATCGATCTCGTCACGATCCTCAGCAAGTACGGGGATAGTCTGCATAGCCCCCGTCAAATGACTACCCTCACCCATCTGGCTCTGGGTGTCCTCCTGTTGACTAGGCGGAGGTGGAGGCGGTGGCGGCGGTGGAGGTGGTGGAGGACCCTGGCCCGCAGCAGGACCAGCCCTCAACACCTCCAACATGACCCTCATCATCGTCATGTTGGCCATCCGGTTCTCCTCCAGAACCTCTGCCGTGGTTTGCCGGTTCGCATCTCTAATTGCGTCCAGCATTGCTCGGTTTGCCAGCCTCGTGGCTTCCTGGTCGGCTAGTCGGGCCGCCTGCATCTCAGCTAATGCAGCCAGGACAGGATCCGTCTGATCCTCGCTCGTACTCGTGTTCCTCCTCGGTGGCACCATGACTCTGCACAAGTTACACAAAGAATGAGTTGATCAGGCCCACGCCATGTGGTCACATATGCATTATCATAACACACACCAGTTAGAGAGAACACAAAGTAGACACGCAACGACACATCCTAAGTTATTGCAATACATACAGGCTTTTCCCTAGAAAGTGCTCTGATACCATAAAATGTAACAGCCCGTGTTAACCCGGATTGTTAACACACTATCGTATTAAGCCACGCTTAATAAAAATGCGGAATAACTTTTTCTTTAATTCAATTATGACGTCATTAACTTAGCCAACTTGATTACTTAATCATTTTCATAAAAATACTGCCTGTATGTAAATTGCAAGACAACTAACTGAATACCTCGTACATAAATATAATAAGTGAGTATCTAAAGCCGCAGGTCTACACAAGTAGCCTGGGTCAAAATCCTGATACCTTAATTACAACATTAACCTTAAAGACCAAAGTCAAACATGTGGCATGGACAAACCCCATGCTCACCAAATAAGGCAACAAAGCCCAATAACAGTCATAACATAAACTCAACAGAAAACATAAACAACAGTCGGAAATAAAAACAGCAGTCAGCATATCATCAAATCAACTCAGCTCTGGCCTCCTGCCACCCGAGCCCTCAACATTACCTGATCCTGAAATAAGCGTCCCCAAACGTGGGGTGAGATCTCTAACAAGAAATCTCAGTAAGACAAGGGGTCCTCAAGGAGTCTCCACCCCAAGCTCACTTACATGTGTAATATAAGTTCTAAAAACAGTATTTACAATATAAGTTCCAAATCATGCGATGCAGCAATTAATCATGTCATGTGTGCTTTCAAATCTACTGGCCAGAGAAATGTAGGAATACGTCTATGCCTACATGAGTACATGGATACTACCTGCACCTCACCCACATGCTTCTCCATCTTGTATGTACTACATACTCAGGATTGCCGTCTAGGTGGACACCACATGCATATCATAATAGCTCATTACATATAAACAGCTCAACAGCATTTCCAAAATATTCAAAGCATGTAACACATCATGCATAAACCCATCCCCATGGGACATGGTGGAACATCAAAATGGCTAAACCGAGGACACGAAAGCTTACCTTGCAAGCTAACTATCCACGCCAAGAGTCCAACCACTCACAAGTCCACAAACAGCAGTATCACAATCTGATATGGACCAATAATACCTCAATATTAATGTACAACAAGCATACAACTTAAAGACTACGCCTTTCCTTTACGTTTTACGTCTTAAGGCTTCCAACAAAGCCATAAGCCCTTAATCACATGATTCTGACTTAGTTCCTTAATTACAGAAGTTCAACTTCCTTAAACTAGGGTCCACACACACCCCATAGCTTACTGTTCACACAGTACAGCTACTGTCTGCGCAGAACCCAGGATATCCGGATATCAGAAGGGGTATATCCGGATATGCCATATCCGGATATCACACTGGACATATCCGGATATGTCATATCCGGATACCCAGATCCCATATCTGGATATCAATATCCGGATACCATATCCGGATACTGATATCCGGATATCTGTTCGACAAATATCCGGATATCTCACGACAGAATGCAGTTTCTGCATTTCGTGAAAATATCCATCCAAGGTTCCATTTTTAATACTTCAAAACGTTAAAGCATGCATTTTTATACCCTCTTAGGTTAATCTTTCAGTTGGTTACTCACTAAACCCAAATACATGCAAAGATGACACCTTTAACCCATCAAAACACATGATCAAGTGAAGGCAACTCACCAAAGGTTCAAAACAGAGGCAAAGGCTGCTCTTGGAGCTCACCACCAACTCCAAAGGTTCAGGCTTCAAGGGTGCACGAAAATGACACACAAGCAAGGACCTTTCTTCACAAAGAAAGCTCCTTGAAGCCTCCCAAACCAAGAACCACACCTCACCACCACCAACCCAACAAGACAGCCCTCACAACCCTCCCAAGCAGAATCTCACCACTCAGAAAATGCACACTAAGCACTCTCCAATGCCCACACTCAAGTGTTTACTTGATCAAGAAGGGAAACAATGATCAAAGGAGGTGACTTTGGTGAGAAAAGGGGAAGAAATGAAGAACAAGGGGGCTGGTCACAATGGCTGGAGAAAACTCACGTAAGAGTTGTGTATGGCCTAGGGTTTAGTGCCATAATGTGTCTATTTATAGGC
>JAVKPL010014745.1:0-89945 GCA_032173675.1 Gastrolobium villosum | reverse complement strand
TAAGGGCATCTACTTGTCGCCCAAGATCGTCAAGGCGATCTGCCTGCACGGAGCACTTCTCATCCACCGCTAAGGCAATCTCCTGCATTGCAAAAATGCGGCCAACAACCACCTGAGTACAATCCAGTAGTTGTTGGCGATCAAGGCGTGACGGGGCCAGCAAGTTGGGACGTCCTATGTTTGGATATCCAAGGTATAGATCCCTTTCCGACAGAGAAAGGGCGCTCGAGACAGAAACCGGAGCAGCGGGGATTGGAGAATTGCGGGGCGCTGTCGGAACCTGATCGCCCTCAGTCAAAGGAGGATCGGTTACCCGATCACTACCAGCAGAGAAACCGTCAGCTTCAACTTGACCCTGGCGCGAAGTTTTGGACGGACGAGTCGGCGAAAGGCTCGAAGACGCGCCACGTTTCGAGCTAGGACCTCCCATGCCAGGCGATCCACTGCCTAGCGTTGAACCACTAGTCGAAGAGTTGCCAGCCGCCCCCGTCGCCTCTCTAATAATTGGCATAGTGGCTCTTTTCTTCAGTTCCTCCGCCGGAATGTCCGCGGCAGAACGAACCTTGGCTTTCTTCTTCAGGGCCACCGCTTTGCCCTTACCCGTATCCTTCGAAGCAAGGGTAGGTTGAGCTGGAACAACTTCACCCTGGCGCACCCTCAGCTTTGCTGCCGCCTCGCGAGCAAGCCTTAAAGATTCAGTCGCCATGTTCCCAATTGCAAGTCAAAGCAAAGACAAAGGGAAGTGTTAGAAGTTACAAATAAAGTAAAGATTCGGAAAGCATTAGACGCTAAAAGAAAAATAGAGACAAAGAACCACTCAGAACGCCATCACACCTCCGTGGCACAACACTCGTTTCGTCGGCCAGACCGGCAAAAACCCCTTAACATCCACAAAAAAATCAACTACCGCTCGCTCCCCAAGCGTCAAACTCCCAAAGGGGTAGGAATACCGATCGGCGTGCACCTCATAATGAGCCTTAGTCCAGTATAAAGGAAATCGACACTGTCTGGTCGCCGGATCCACAAAGAATGGTAACTCCACATCCTCCAGCGTCGGCTCAATCCAGAAGAAGGTGTGTTTCCAATTCTTGTATGAATTGGCGTATTGAGCAAAAATCGCTCCTAATGAAGTCCCCGCCTTTAGTGAAACCCACCCAAGCTTCTTCTTCGGGGATACTTGGAATAAGTAGAAGAACAACCGCACGAAAAAATCCCATTTGAAGTACCGGCATATGCTTTCAAACACCCTAACAAACGCCCAAGCGTTCGGGTGCAACTGGGAGGGAGCGACTTGCAAATGGGATAACACTCCCATCTCAAAGTCGGTGAGAGGAAACCTCACTTTCTGGTCGGTAAAATGGGTTTTGTAAACCATAAACCGCCATACAGACTTCTTGGCGTCACTAGGTGCGTCGCAAACCCGGCGGTCACTTGACACCGCATACGGCTGCCATTTCTCTTCACTCGCGCCATCCTCAGTAATCATAAACGCCGGTTCAGTCCGGTAATGGCGAGCTAGAACATCCTTATCAGCATAACTCGAGGATGACGCAATAATATCTGGGTCTAACCATTCCCGCGCCTCGAGAAGATTGTCCGACTGAATGATCTCCATCAGTCAATTAAAATTTCTACCTGGAGTAACAAACGGGTTGTCAATCGGCAACTGGACCCCCAAATCAAGAGGACGGCTAAAAAGAGAAAAGAAAATCCACCTCGCCCTCTACCCTATCTCCACAAACGCCAGCACTCACATCAATTATTACAAGAAAATATGACTGTATTTACTTACCATCAGAATCAGAAGTATCTGAAGAACTCGAAGCATAAAAATCTGAGAAGCTTAATGAAGAAGGCCACCAAGAAGGTGGTATCTTATAAAGCTCCAAGTCTTCGTATATGGCTTCCCATACACCATACCTAACAAGACGTCCATCTTCTGGATGTAACCTACCCAATCGGTTATCCGTAGACTCGTCATATTTACGGCGATGGAAAAACGCGGGATTTTGTGGTATATACCCCTTTGAAGTGCTTAGAGCAAGCGTGGGATTGGAAGGCGGATTCGAAGGCTTATAGTAAGTTTCAAGGGGGCGATGTTGTGGGAGCTGATTTATAGAAGACAAAGGGCGAATAAGTCGCCCTGCGCCAAATGAAGAGCACCGAGAAGTTCTGCTACGGGAACGACTACCTCGCCCACTTGAAGGAACGGAAAGACCCGAACGACGACGACGAGAAGGCCGAGCCCTGACCCTCTCTTGGGAACTCCCTGGCTGCCGCCGCCTAGATCTGCTAGGACGACGCCCACCAGAGCCAGATGCCTCACCCAGATAAGGAACTACAGGCCCTAAAGCCCGTTCCGGTAAGAGATTCTGAATCTCTTCTTCGGAAAACCCCAACAGTTCAGGAATTTCGCCGTGGGGCAGTGACTCCACCCCCGGAACCAGAAAATGGGAAGAAGAGAAAAAACTACCAACCCCCACCGTACAGCCTTCAACTGAGTCGAAGGCTTCGTCAAACTTCTCCTCTGTGAGTTCAACCTCGGGCAAAACCAACCCAGGGATACTCATAACCTTACAGTACCCAGAACAAACAAGAAGTAGAAGGAAAGATATACAGGAAAATCAAAAAGGTAAGATGCTATACCTGAAGATTACGCACAAATCGGTGTGGAAGAAAGGTTGATCGGAATGACAAAATGAAGAAGGTTGCAGACTGGATTCAAGGCAAGAAATGTCCACCAAAAAGATGTCCTCCCCTTTTTAAAAGAAAGGTGGAAGGCAACGTGTCATCACACAGCCACCGGATCTCCAACCGTTGATGTTGGAACCAAAAACGATGGGCGGCCAAGATGTACTGCCCTACTTCAGACCGTTAGATGGGAATTGCGTGATCAGACGAACGGACGCGATAAAGGCTCAGGAGGTAATGTCATTACAAATGTCAATCACGTCACTTCAATGCGCCGTACCTCGAAACAACGCAACAGCCTGTTTCGATTACTAAGGCGTCATAATTACTTTCGCGAGAATCAAAGAGGCAAGACAGAAATGTAAAAACCCAAAACACCCCTGAACCAGTGGAAACAAAAACGGTTGATATCCCAAGGCGTAAGAAGATGAACGCCCAAACTCTAGATCGGCAGATGTTGTCCATCAAACCAACTCGCACCACACAGAGCACGCCCGATGCAGGATGGCGATGTCTGATCAGCGATCGCCCTACCCAGATCACACAGCGCCAAAAGCTCTCCCTCTTGCGATGCCACAAAGTTGGGGATCTAGGTGATCGCCCCAAAAGGTGACGCCCAAAGACTTTAACTTGGCACCATCCTACGCATGCTACCAAGCTGGGGGGGGCTCCTGTTCTGGATGGCCCAATCACCCAGTAGGCCCAATCAGCCTATCGCCCAGGGGGCCCAAGCTGCCCTAACGGGCCAATCACCCCAATGGCCCAACATCGCCGGTCCAGGCCTCTTACCAGCTCCACGTTAGCCCTAAGGGCTGACGTGGATCCTCCCATCCACCGAGGGAGCATCACTCCCAAGAGATACACCAAAATGTCTTACCTTGGGACATTAACCACCAAAGGCAATCGCCGCAGACATCACAAAGGGAAACTCTCTCTTTGCCCAACGCTGGCATCGCCAGTAACAGAGGACGCAGCACTGCCACCTCGTCAGCGCCTAAACCGCCCAACATTGCTACCATAGGAGTGTATCCCAAGGAGAGTTGACCATCCTCTCTGATCTGTCCGCACCAGGATCATTATAAATAGCCCCCAGGGGGCACAACTAAGATCATGTTATGTATTGCTATTAGCCCATTACTTGAATTCTCTTATAGCTTATACTTGTACTGATTATCTGCTTATACTTGGGATAATATCACGTGGCCTGGTCTTTACCAAAGCCATAGATATCGCCCATACAGTGACCATACACCCTATAAGGGAACATAGTGGGCTTATAGATTCCATCAGTATAGAGATAAAGAAGCCCCGTAACATCAAAGGAGAACTTCTCCCCAAATAAATATAACAAGAAAGGAAATCAATTTATCTGGATCCTCAAGTGTGATAATAGATTACTGCAGTAGACAAAGATGATTTTTTTTTTCCTAGTCCCCAAAAAAACTGTGTAAACAATAGATAAATTCTTGCATGTATTAGTGAGCTATCACTTAAAGTTGAGGACAAATTCATACGTAAAATTAAAAGTTCATTATAGTGATTTTTAAATCAATGTAAAGTCTAAGATACCGCATTTTCCCCTTTAAACATTGGAAAATCTTTTTCTTATGTTATTGTAGATACTATCTTATGTTAGTGAAACAAAATTATAAGAGGGACCCACAAATACTTAGAGAGAAAATAAATAAATGTGTAACCTACCTTTATTATGAGTGTATAAGAATATAAATTATATCATGTTAAATGAGATAAATATAACCATTAAACATTAATGATCACATATAATCTTAAAGTCCTTTGTTATACTTGTATTTATTTTGCCTGAATAGTGAATAATATTTTTTAATTTTCAATTATAAATCAGAGAATTTTAAAACTGCTATAATTTCTTTGACAACAGACTTTACTACGGCGCGATCCAATTAACTTTTGCTACAAGCGCAGCTAAATATTAAGTCGCTAAATGAACATATCGGTACAAATAATCCCACACAAAATTCTTTATTGCAATCAATGAATGAGTCAACAAGATAGAATATTTAAATATAGCGATATAAAACCTTACGTATAAACTACAACTTTCTATATTTAGTAACAAAATGTGAGGTAACAGAACAAGCAGCCAGTAATAATAATATATAACCTGAAAAAACAATAAGAAGACATATATCAGCCTCAACACATAAAATATATTAAGTTCATACGCAGTTGAACAGAGTCAATGTTACGTTAATAGAGTAAGAATTATATAAATTTAAATTTCATCCCCTATTCATTTAAAATAAAAAGTCTAATCTATTATTAATGTAAAACATTACATCAGGGGATAAGGTAACAAAATTTGTAATAAATGATTTAGACGATTTTTTAAACACTTCGAAATAAAAGCATTTTACACAATAAAAAAAATCACAAATTTAATAGGAAAACAGAGAAAAGAGATCAAGCAAGAAAATAATTTTAAAACGTGATAATGCAATTATATAGACCTAATAGCTTTTAAAACAACAATTCAGCACCAACATCATCCACCTAATAATATACCAAAATTACAGTCGCAGCTTGGATGATCCAAGACGTGAGATAACCACAATTCATCGGCCTTTTGTTATCAATTTTACAGAAGAATCTTTACTTTTAGCACTTAGCATATGAACAATAGAATATCTAAAATTGTTACGGAGCTTGTCATGCTGTCCAGACAGAGTGCCTCGACATAGATCCGAAAGGTACACCCAAAAAGAATTGATGCCTTACCACTCGGAAGGGTATTCCTTACCACTTGAAAGGGTATTTAGAGTTTAAATAGCAATTTTGAAAAAGATATAAATCTCAATATGAATTGGAAAAATGATATGTAGACCCATCATTGCCCCACCCATATCCCCCTACAATAATTTGTCCCATCCTTCAGAAAAAACTTCTACTCTTCCACCGCCCTACTCAGTAAAATTTGTTGGTCTCTCTAATTAGAAGCGTGATAAAAGGTTTCAACACCAAAATACAGTGAAATCATATGAAAAAAATAAATAAAATATATGGGATCTTTTACCATTCATGTCGCAACTTTTACCTCTTAATTTCCAGCATGAAATCAAGGGTGAACACACTCAATCAGCCTGCAAATACCACAAATAAACATCAATTCCCGGAAAAGTATGCAGTTCGAATGGCAAGACCATTGAATTGATGTTTAATAACCATAATATATCATTTTTTTTTGTTGTGAAAATTCAATCATTTATACTTTCAAGATGCTTTGCCTTTATACTTCTCAGGAAGTTCTCATACGTCAGACAAATGAAAAGGCTGTCATACATAGTATTGATGCAAAGAGTAAAAAGAAAGGTGGAGCTGCAAATTGCAAGAAATTTAAAATTTTATTTGAACTTCTGTCTAAACTTGGGCGTGCCAATTTAACGAAGTTTCCAAAACCATTTTCATAATTTGCACTTTCCTTATTAAGCCAGTAAGTGGTGTGATAGCAAGTCGATATCCATGAGAATCAAGTTGGTTGCCAGTTTGCTCTTCTCAATATTAACATATACACAACCTAGGCTTCATACAATTGTTACAACAGTTGGTGACAAGGAAAGTTTACAATCAGAAAAGTAGATCACACTTGAGGGTTAAGGAGTCTGGTTTGCCCCTGAAAATGTTCCATATAATTTTTTTCTTTTATATTGTCTCAAGCATAGGCTGTGAGCCAACCATTGGTTCTCTATTGAAAGTTTTCAAGAAAGGGGTATGCAAACAGGGTTACTGCATTCACATTAAGCAGTCACCACAATAATCCACCCTTACTTTAAAGCTGAGTCCTCTTTCCTGAAAGTTAAGCTACTATCTCTATTTGAATGCCACATAATCTTTCTTTAAATAGTATATTCTCTCTCATTGAACCTTGACATTCCTATGTTTTTTTTTTTTTTGGTTGAAATCTTGTTGATATCCTTATTATTATTATTTTTTAAATGTGAATCCTATCCATAATGTATTGTAAAACAAATAAAATCTGATAAAGAAAAAGATGGGAAAAATGTTCATTTTAAACATTTATATATTTACAATACGTTCATAAGAAAAAATAAATTAATAATGTATATAAAATTATATACATTATTAATTTTCTGATTTGTATGCATATGATACCATTGATCTTTTTTGATCTAACGGCTCTCAGATGAGGTGTCAAATTTCAAATTTGACACGGGTGTCAAACGATCTTACCTCAATAGTTAGATTACCAAAAAAAAAAAATAATAATGTATATAAAATTAATTTTCTTAAAATACTCATGCAAGGCACGAATTACACATTAGTTTAATTATAGTATACAACATATTGTAATATCAATATAAATACATTCCTAATCAACAACGATGACATTGATTTCCAAATTTTCTCTTCGCTACAAAATGGAACTTATACATATAAAGTTTTGACATAAAGCGAACATAGTGATTTACCTTCTCATTTTTTGGACCAAAAATTGCTTTGACCGACTCGAATACCTCTTCAACAGGCCTTGCAGCATCGATCTAAGAAAGAAAAATTTATGCTATGTCCTTAGTACAAGAGGCAACCAACAAACTTAACAAAAAGATGGTAGAAACACAACTACCAATTAATTACCTTGCGAACTTTTTGCTTTGCATCATAATAATTAATCACAGGGAGACTAGACTCCAAGAAAACCTTGAACCGTTTCCTTATTGTTTCAATATTGTCATCATCTCTTCCCTTTAAAATTGAAAAAAAAAAAACTATTTTAAGTGCAAAAAGAATAAGGAAACAGATAAATAATTTGATGAACCAGAAATATGAGGGATAAATGTAATAACAATATAGGGGTTGTTATAGAGAGTGAAAAGGAAGAGAGTTAGTTAGCTCTAGAATATTCTTAGGGGATAGGATAAAAGGAGGGGGAATTTGGGGAGTGAGGGAGGCATGTATTGAGTGAATATTGGGGATTTGGGGATCTCTTAGAGCCTAAGGTTGTTAGTTCTAAGGGTGAGTTAGGGTCTTTTGGTGTCTTGTTCTTGTATTAGTGTTTGTAAAAAGAGGCTATATCTCCATTGATTCAATAAATTCAGTGTTAAAATTGGGTTCCATCATGACTTTTTAAATAAATGAAAAAAAAACTCAACCTGGTTCCTATTAAGAAGTCGCCTCTCCATCTCTTCCTCAGGGCAATCAAAATATAGGACAAATGCTGGCTCTATTCCTGTCTGCAAAGCCATAATGTATTTTGAAATTAATAGTATAATTATCTATATTGGAAACCAATGCTATTAAACTCGGCCCGGTCATTGACCCGATCGAGGTACTGGGTCACTGGTTCAACCGCATGACTCGGTAAGAATATACAAATCTATAATTTATATTAAAAAATTTATAAATATACTCAAATACCTATAAAAAATAATACCAATTTCAAATATTTTAATATGAAAAATAATAAATAACACATAATTATCCAACAAAGGATCAAACAAATATATAATGCTTGTGATACCGGTGCTTCATGTTCAGTAGACGACATCTCTAGCTATAAATTAAATCAAAATTCCTTGCATAGTTCATAACTAAGATAATATTAGTGTTGTAAGTACATAACCTATAAGTCAATAAGCAAAAAATACTCAAATATTTTAAAAAAAAAAAACCATTTGTGAATTTTAAAAAAAAATTATCATTTATGATTTTTTTTTTTAAATTCTTTTCTTTTATGAACCGGGGTCATCGGTTGAACCGACCAAATCACCGGTTTTCATCAAAACCAGCCGGGTTGCACTGATTCCAATGCTTGGCGGATCTGCTGCTTTACCCAAACCAGTTATATGACCGATTTACTGGTACTCGGGTCGACCTGGCCGGGCCGATCTAGTTTGTCAACACTGCTGGAAACAACTAGAAATGAAAAAGTACTATTTAATGAAAATAGCAATTACCACATTCTCAAATGCTGCACGATTTTCCTCATTGCGAGGAAAACCATCAATAAGAAATTTGTCATTTCCACTTTCCTGTATTGCTCGTTGCAAAAGCTTAATTGTTACCTCGGAGGGAACAATTTTTCCTTCTTTAATCATATTCTGAATCATTGTACTGTCAAACATCAGAAATGCAATGTGTAAATGCTAAAAGATATTAACAATTTAAACCCAATACAAGATGGTAGACTAACATCAGTGCTCACAGTTGAAATTGGAAAGGCAAACACAATAGCTAATATGAGAAAAAACATATAATTTCTACCGAATACAATTAGAATTTGGTAAGCAATGTGAAAGAAAATACTAGATATAATTAGATATTCCCAAAACATGGACATGAGTAGATGATCTAGCATCAATACAATGGGATAATCTGCACCTCTTTTTAGCATGAAAAAGGGAAAGCCAATTGGACATATATTTTGATATTATACACACTAGTCCTTCCACTACCCTGGGCAATTTTCCCCTTCAATATGATCAAACGAAGTCAAAGCAAAATATGAAATTTAAATCCAAATGCATATCAATCAATTTGGACAGAAGAAAAATTTACTATTACTAGTGCATCCACACTAAGTTGAAATGAAAGAAATGAGTGGTTTACTAATATTGGTTCTTCTTTCAGAAAAAAGGGGGAGCTCCAAACTTGTGATTTCTTCAAGATCCACCTTTGACATTCACTCCCCTCCTATCCCTTTTTTCTTATTTATTTATTTTTATAATTTTATAAGAGAAGAAGAACAAGACATTATGAGTAAAAGAATTGTACAAGGAGACAAGAATTCATACTTAAGAAACAAAAAATGTAAGATTATCGATGAGATAAATCACTGTTTTCAAAATTATCAATTAATTAGGGCATAAAGTCATTAGCGGAAAATTCTGTTTGATTGTAATTCGAATACCATCAAGAGTGTGCACTCTACACCATTACCTATGAAGAACACTACGAGATGCAACCTACTGAAAAACATATCCCCTAAAAGCTAATAAGAATATAAGATATTCCAGTCTATAACTCTACCATGACACTCTAGTCTCTAGCCAGCTGCTCCAAAATATTAGTGCAAACAAAACAGATCTCCACCAATCCTTCTTCACACAATGGAAAAATCTTCCATGAAATTGAATTTGTGCAAAGCTAGATACCATTGCAATCAAGTAAACAAAACAAGAACAAATACAGGAAAGAACTGCAGCACATGTCCACCTAGAAAGGTAACAAGATATTGACTATTGAGAGACTAACCCACCCTACCCCACCCCCACATCCCACAGAAAAGTGGATCTACCATCATAGTATAATACATACAAAATTTATATCATGTCCCATAGTAAAATTAGCATAGCCAACATAAACTTGAATTTACTACAAATGATCCTTTGGAGTATATGAAAAATATTATACTTCTCCCTGAGAAAAAATATATAAGTACAATGGAAACTATTTTCGAATTTAGAATCCTAGAACCCACAATTTTGAGTTGTATTTTATGAGATACAAAAATATAATTTTACTGAAATTTCTCTTTATAATGCGGTACTCCATTTCTTATGAGATTTATTCAGATAATAAATGTTACAATCATACATGGCGTAGGTTCTGCTATATAAGCATTATTTAAAAAAAATAAAATAAAATGAAAGTGCACTCCCAATTGAACTTGTCACTTGAAATTTTTTAATGGAGACAGGAGAGACTATAAACAGTCAATACAACAGGACTATAATAGATTAAGATGAAGCATATAACCCGTACCCATTTTCAGAACCAGATTTAATTTCTGCTCGCAGAAGATCACCGGCACTGAGGTGAGTATACCCAAAATTTTGCACAATGTTTGCACATTGAGTACCCTTTCCACTGCCTGGGCCACCTGTATCATTATCAGATCAATAATCAACTTAGAATTCAGAAAAAGTCCACTATAAATTCCAATAAACACATTACAGACATAAATGGGTAAATAAATACACTCTCCAAAAGGAAAAGGAACAGAAAAAGAAAATGATTGTGTTATATGGCAAATGATAAAAGCTAAGCCTTAAGTGAAATTAGTAATAGCTGGTAATTTATAAAAATTAATACAAGTTTCAACTATGTCAGAATCAGCGCCAAGCTACCAAGATTCCTGGGTTGTGATTTATCATTTTAAAAGGAATTACTAGAACATACGTGTATGATAACAAATCTCAATCGCACTCTATTTCTTTGATATTTTCCTTTTCCAAGGTGAAAGAAAAAAAACCATAGTATTTAAATAATCAACTTAGTAACGTAATTCGAAAATCATCAGCCAAATTTTATGTTTAGAAAGTAAACAGTTTTCTGCAGCAAAATTAAATGCAGATTCAGGTTATAGTTACAAAACAGCTTGTCATGAATAAACTGAAACGATGAAGAAAGTATTTTCAAGGGATTAAAATACCTGTTTGATAGAAGTTCACAACAATCCCCCTAACCCCCCAAAAGACATAAATAAATAAAAATAAATAAATAATAAAAAATCCATGCCATGGTGCCAAATTACACAAGTCTAGATGAATGTATGCATGAAGAGGTATAGGTTGTCATCGTGCTTCAAGAAGTTGGCAACAATAACGATAAAAGAAAGGTATTGAAGAGACAACACAAGTTCCCCATTATAATTATTAAGTCAGATTATATGATTCTACTAAAGAATAAATATACTCAGTATTTTATTAGATCTTGAGGTAAGTACGACATGATCTTCTCAATAGACCTATTATTTATGAATACAAAATGGGGAAGATATGACACAGAATTACAGTGAACTAGGGTCATCTTGAACAATGTGAAACAAATTCAAAGTACATCAGGATTTTATCAAAAGCTTATTCAGAGGGAAGATGACAATGGATATCCTTGACTTGAATGCAATCAATCAGGGCTCACCTAACACAAAAATAACTGTAGGTTTTTTCTCTAGGATGCTTCCATTTCCATCCTACAATGAAGGATTAAAAAAAAAAAGAGTTAAAATTTATACTGCATGAAAGATGATATGATCTCAACAACACAAAATAAAATGGCTCGCAACAAAGTTTAAAGCTCATATTGATTGCTATATATATATATATATATATATATATATATATATATATATATATATTGCTGGACATACACTAACATCTCCTACAGCTTTATGTACAGCACATTGCCCAGTCAAGGAAAAATATATTTTCAAAGACTAAACCTTCGAATTCTGTATGGCAGTAAAAGAATCATGAAAAATATTCACTTCAATAAGATTCTCAAAAGAACCAGTCAAAATGCAAAAATGCTAGAAGCAAGTCCATATGTGAAATAATCATGAATACCTTTTTTGCAGCTTCAACAACAGTTCCCATGAGTAGCAACTAAACTGTGTTTATCTACAAAAAAAAATTAAATTAAAAAAATCACAAGCTAATAGAATGATGACTCAAAAGACAAATTATTTATAGCAAAGAATCAAATATGTATATAGGTATACTCATTCAGTCACACTACTCAATGAAATATTCCAGAAAATCATCATATTAATAAGCTACAATGCCATATGTCAAAGCAACCATTTCACTAATGTCAAAGCACAAATTTGATAAGGGAACCTAAACCTAATACATTTATTAAAAAATCATACTTGATCCATAAAATCATGGGTATACTTGCTATAAAAAAAAGAAGCAGCAGCGAAGATGAGTTTGATCTTATACATAAATCCTCACTTGCATACATAGTTGATCTGTTCACCGAAAATTCAGCTGATTCACAACTGTCATTCACTGTTCAACAGACCAAGGCAGGAGCGTAATACTCTCAGACCATTTTTCATTAAAAATCACTCAATTTCGTGCAAGTAAATATCATTAACCAAAACTTTCATTAAAACTTAGATCTAATTAAAAGTAGCCAAAACACCGCCTCGGATACTAAAAGCGTGACAATTTCGATGAAATACACGAGAAATTAACAAACAACAACTAGAAGAACCATTATTTCCATCAACCAGTGAGATCAACAACCATTAATGCAACACTGAAAGTGAGATCACAAATCCGCTAATCAATTGCAACCGAATTTAAAAATCAGCTAAAATTTCCTGACACGGCATGATAAAAAATCGAGCCAATGCTCGACGAATCAAGAAATGCAAGTAAATCAAAAGAGAAAAACACAGATCGAAGATCAGTTTAGTCAGATCTCGGAAAAAATTCGAAGAGTTCAAGCGGAATTCAAAGAAGATTCAGAGAGTGCTTTACCTTCCCGCGAAGAAGAACAGAGAAATGAGGAGAAAGAGGAGACAGAGATGCGAGAATTGTGGAAAAGAATTTGAAGTGCTTTGTTTGTGGGGATTGTGACGCGCTCTCTCTTTGTATTTATAGAGTTTGAAGAAAGAGTAACAAGGTTGATGAACGATGAAAATCGTTTTTAGTTGAGTAGGGGCAATATGGGAAAGTAATTTTCCGTCATAGGGTGTGGTGCTTGCGTGAATGTAACGGCTACGATGCACACTTTTCTCGGGTATGACTTGTGATTGTGATTCACCGACGCAATACAATAAATCTTGGGTGCATCACATATATTTAATTAAGTATATTTTTTGAATCCTGTCAAAAAAAAATATGATATAATCATGTAAGAAAATTATAATAAAGGTGAATGAATCAACGAAAGATTATAATAAAGGTGAATTAATGTTGGGAAAAGTATTTCTCCAGTTATTAGAGATAAAATTATTTTCATTGAATTTAAAATGACGTCGTTTTTTGATTATAAAATTAAAAAATTATAATGATAAAAAATTAATATAACCTGCAATATATTATAATTATCAAAATACCATGATTTTCGCCCCAAAACGATGTCGTTTTGGGCTCACTGGAGATAACTTGTCTCTGGATAAATCCTTTGCCTATTAATGTTTATGATTTTATAATTATTTATTACAATATTTTTTCTCTTTCTACTTTTATTATCATTGATTCTCATTTGTATGGTTATGATTTCACATCCTATCATTATTTTTTTACATAAGAGGATCCGGATCATATTTTTTTTAAAAAAGGAAAAAAAATTCAATATGACAGAAAAAATTTTAAATATGAAAAAAAGATGGGTTTGCTTTTTCTGCAGTTACTGCAAATAAGTTATCTACAGTAAACCCAATACAACGTCGTTTTGGGGCAGAAATCATGGTATTTTTGTAATTTTAATTTATTTCAGGGTTATAATAGTCTTTATATTTATAATTTTGTAAGGTTTCAATAACAAAACGACGTCGTTTTTCGGAATAAATGTAGATAACTTATCTGCATTAAATACAGAAATATTTTTCCCAAAATAGATATATCAAATTGAATACATATGATCAATGTTGTGAAAATCGGACCGGATCGGCCGGGTCGACCCGGAACCCGGTGAACCGGTCATCTGACCGGTCGGTTATCACCTATGTAGCACCGATACCGACACGGGACACATGACACGATACGACACGACACTCCGACGCGTTAATTCTAAAAAATGTTAGATTTCGACACGTTAGGACACGTTTTGATATTAAATAATATTTTTAATTTATGTAGTATATATTATATTTAATATTCAATAATTTAACAAAAAAATGAATCTAAACCTATAATATTCATAAATTTTGCAAAGAAACATAACATATCCCAAATATTTATATTAAACTCAATAAAATGATAATCGTAATCCAACGAATCTAATAGTTGGAACTAAAAACTCAACGCAAATCAACATTTGAACCTTTTTTTGAATTTCTATAATGCGTGTTGGAGTGTCCGGAGTGTTTTGTCGGACAACAAAAATAGGTTATCACATTGGACATACCACACCCGGTGCTACCCGACCAGTTTTGGTGAAAACCGGTGACCTAGCCCGGGTTTCAAAAAAAAAAATTCCAAAAAAAATCAATATTAACATATTTTTGTGATCTGTTACTTATTGACTACATAAGTTATGTATCTACAATACTAATATTATCTCAGACTCTCAATTATGCACTATGCAAGAAATTTTGGTTTGATTTATAGTTAGAGATGTTGTTTACTGAACCTGAAACACTAATATCACAAACATTATATGTTTGTTTGATCCTTTATTGGAGAATAATGTATAATTTATTATTTTTATATTAACATATTTAGAATTTATATTATTTTTTAACTATTTGAGTATGTCTACAATTTTTTTAGTATAAATTATAGATTTAAATATAATCACCGAGTCACTATGTAGCACCGATACCGACACGGGACACGTGACACGATACGACACGACACTCCGATACGTTAATTCTAAAAAATGTTAGATTTCGACACATTAGGACACGTTTTGATATTAAATAATATTTTTGATTTATGTAGTGTATATTATATTTAATATTCAATAATTTAACAAAAAAATGAATCTAAACTTATAATATTCAAAAAATTTGTAAAGAAACATAAGATATCTCATATATTTATATTAAACTCAATAAAATAGTAATTGTAATCTAACGAATCTAATAGTTGAAACTAAAAACTCAACGCAACACAACCTTTAAACCTTTTTTTGAATTTCTATAACACATGTTGGAGTGTCGGAGTGTCCGAGAGTGTCGGGAAGTGTCGGACACGACACGTCAGGATTTTTGAAGTGTCGGTGCTTCATAGCCGAGTCATGCAGTTGAACCAGTGACTCACTGGTTGAACCAGTGACTCAGTACCTCGACCGGGCCGATTTTAATAACATTGCATCTTATGCTTAAAAGATTTGCCAAACAACGTTTTGGAAGATTCTTATATTAATAATAATTCTTATTATATTTGAATTTGTACATTTTGTTTTTTTAGAGGTTAACATTTCTCATCGAGCAACATATGCCTAATTGAAATTTATTTTGAAACACTTTTTTTTTAATTTTCAGAATAAAAATATAAAAAACCCTTTAATAAGGTTTATTTTGTAAAAAAATGTAATTTTTTTGTCTCAAAGTGAATAGAATCCTATGAGGAAAAAAAGAGAGGAAGAGAAAAAAAAATTAATTCAACCACTTTCATGTGTAGAAAAGATAAAGTTAAAAATTTCAATTCAAGCGCTTTCATTTATGGAGAAAAGATAAAATTATCTTATTTTATAGAAAAATATTATATTTAACTTATTAAAAAAGAAAAAGAAAATTAAATTTTCTTGTATAAAAGTAATGTGTAAATAGAACATCTAGAGAATTAAATGTTTATTTGAGTGAATTAAGTTAATAAAAATGTTAAGACATCATTAATTCATTGATAAATATAACATTTGTTCAATAACAATTCATGAAGTTATTGCATTATTGGCAACAGTCACCAAAGTGTAAAAAAATTACTAAACTGCCACGTCAAACGTAAATTTTGCCAAAATAACACGTGGCATATTTCGCTACACTGTGTAGTGAATTATGTGTGCAAATAATTCGCTACACAGTGTAGCGAAATATGCCACGTCAGAACCAAAAATGCCATGTGTCAAAATTGGAGAAATTCGCTACCCTATGTAGCGAATTCCTCCATATTTTTGCACACATAATTACTATACAATGTACATTTATTGTCACGTTCATGAAAATATATTTACTGACATGACATATTTTTTTGCTACACTGTATAGCCAATTATTTGCACACATAATTCGCTACACGGTGTAGCAAAATATGTCACGTGACATTTTGACAAAATTTACCGTTTACATAGCAATCAGGTAATTTTTTTGGCCATGGCAAAATAGTCACTATTGACTCGGCGCAATCAAGTTGAATGTTGTAGGTTTCTAAACAAATCTACTAGCTTTGAGTGTAAGTGTGTGTTTACCAAACAAAATGTTTCTTTTGCTTGAAGAATCAACATATGAAATGTCAAATTTATTAAATAATATAATAATACATAATTAAATAGTAGCAAAAATATTATATTAACAATGTATTAAATTAAACTCTTACATAAAATTAGAAAGTTTTAATATGTAATGACAGAGGTACATGGAAAAGAGGTGTGCTCCCCGTAAAGTTTGAAAAAAAACAAAAAAACAAAAAAACAAAAGACTTTAGAAATATCTAGCTTTTTTTTGTTTTTGCTTTTTTAATTTTTGGCTTAAGTGCTCCTAGTTCTTGCTTTCATGGTTTATGTTAGAATTTCAACTTGTGTAGTATAATCTTATTGAAATATTTTTTTTGGTAGAACCTCATTGAGAGAGATTATACTTATTTAGATAATTAATAGAGTAATAAGATACTAAACATAAATTTGTAATAAGAGTGGCATGTATAAAATCTTTAAAAAATAATTTCTCTACACGAATAATAAAATTCCTCAAAGTTGAAGCGACAAGGAATTAAAATACACTTGGTTTGTCTTTTGACATGTTCTAGTTTACATTTCAACATTTTACCTTATCTTTAGGCGCTGAATTGGCCACTTAGACTAACTTGAGTCTCTCCATTGGGCTGTCCAGCGGCCTAAGCCCATTATTTATCAGAGAACAAATAGTTCCTTAACACTAAATTCTCCACTTATTCATATGAATGTATAACCCTCACATCACATGTGAGGAATGAGGAGTCACATAGCCTCGTATGTCATTGGGGGTTATTGATAATTGATATTTTATTATATTTATTTATTATTTTTGATTAGTATTTTTATGAGTATTTGGAGTTAAATAATATCTTTTGGGATAAATTAGATTTTAGGCTTTTTATTGGGTTTAATTTATATTCATCTTTAAATTTCAGATTTTCGTTACTGCGGTGTTTTAATCATAACTATTGATCCCATTCTTATTTCGTTTTACAAATAATTCATAGGGCTACAAATATTATCAGACATGAAAGCCCAGTTCGGACAAGAAGATGGTCTAAGTTGGAGCTCAAGTTAGAAGTCAGATGTTGGAATTTTATTTGATTATTTGGACTTGTAATTATAATTTAAAACCCAATTCTCATTAGGCCCAAAATCATTGTTTTAGATTTATTTTTGTTTGTTTTATTATTTTGGGCCGAATTTAGTGGAACCCTATCCTAATTTGGATGTGGGTTAAAATGACTCATTTCAAAAAAAAAATTGGGCATTCTTCATTTGGAGTTGTACATTTGACAGCTTTTCTTTGGAGAATCAATTTACTTTTTGTTCTTCATCTTCTTCCTCTTCTCTTTCTTATTTTTAACTTTTAATTATGTTTATATTAGCCATACTAGGCTAAGCACTTTTTAATCAACCCAAGGGTTGATGATTCTGTGCTGGAATCCGGAGGATCTGTGTTTCCTCTTAATCGAATTAATTCCTCGTTCTAACTTAGATTTAACATTGCGATATTGTGGGTGTTGAATTTGAGATATACGATTGCGTCCTTGGGAAGAGATTAATAGTTAGATTTAATGACTAGGTTAATTAACCTAATGACCCTAAGTCGAACGGGCTGAAACTTTACGATCACGTGAGTAGACGCGTCGTATTGATCAAACGCGAGGTGATTGACTAGAGAAGGTTCCTAAACAAATATAGGGATTCTGATTCGTTTAGGATCAACCATGAAATCGATAATTATTATTTTTCCAATGACGATTGTCCATAGAATCCCAACTCTGGTTTGGTTGTTTTAAATGTCATTTTTAAATCCCATTTTACAGTATATTTTATTTCAAATTTAATCGAACAAAAGTCCTCCTTTTAATTTTTAATTTGCAATTTAAACCCTTAAAATTTCCTTGAGAGATTACTCGAATTTGAGCTTTGCTACAAAATTTTAATAAACTTGATTTAATTAATTTGTGCGAATTCGACAACTAGTGTCACTTGTAGAGGTGAAAAAATTTATGACATCATCATTCCAATCCTTGGGAATCTCTCTTCTCACTATAAATACCACCACTCATCCAATGAGGTGTCATTTTCTTCACCATTGCTCTTCATATCATTAGTGTGCAAAAGTCACTCCTCACTAGCCATAAATTAGCCCTCACACCTCTCTCTTGGTTCTGAGTTTGCCTTAAACTTCATGTTGACCTCCATTGAGTTATACTTCATAATATTAACTGAGATTGTCACTTTTACATAATCTACTTTATCCTCCGTGGGATACATCTAACAAGTTCACATATTCAAAGAAAATGCTAGAGAAAAAATGTGTCAACTCTAAGAAGCATGGTTTTCCATTAGTTAATTGTTATTTTATCTTTTACATGTGTCATGATATTCTTAATATATTTATATTATGTTTTTATACTTACTAGTGCTTCCGTAACTTTCATGCATAGTATTTTCTATTATTGATGTAAATATTCTCGAATAATTTTTTTAAAAAAAGTTTGAATTATTAGGTGAAGACAATGTTGGATAATATAATTAAGGGTCATATGTTGATTCACTTAACTCATTATATTAAAAGATATGGAGCACCTAATAAATCTTAAAATTATTTTAATGTGAATATACAAGTTCAATATGTGACTTGGTATTTATGGTTATGAAATAGGACCAGTAGGGATGAGAAAAATTGTATTTCAATAATTAGATTAAAATATATGCCCCTTTTATATAGTCCAGGCATGTAGTAAAGGAAAATGTGAAGGAAGTCTTGGATGCAAACTTCATCTGAAAAATAATACACCACCTGATTCTCAAACGTTGTCCTGGTGAAGAAAGAAAGGGAAATATTTAATATGCTCCAGGACCACTGAATCTTTTGGTGCTCCCTCTCACAACATTAATTTTCTCTTTCCCTTTTTACCCTTATTATTTTTTCACTTTTCCAATTTTACCCTCATATTTACACTAAGGGACCACCTAAAAATGGTGGTCCCGGTTCACTTTAAATAACCTCGAAAGAAAGTGGCAAGTTGTGTGTCTGTATAGACTCTATCTACCTCAATAGGACTTGCCCCCAAAGATTTATATCCCATGCCAACATAGACTAACTCGTTGACAACTCTTCCATGTTTAGCCTCTTATCCTTCATGAGCGCCTACTCAGACTACAACTACATTCCAATGCACCCAAGAGATGAGGAGAAGATTGCCTTCATCATTGAGAATGCTAGTTATTGTTACAAGGTGATGCCCTTTGGACCTAAGATGATGGAGCATTGTTTTGTACCCACATAATGGGTTTCACAGGATCTATAAGATAAAGACCTAAGGCAATCCTAATTCAAATACGAAATGAGCCATATTCATCAAAGAGTTCGAGTCTTACCCAAACTCTCTCACCTTCAAGTAAGCTCTCTTTAACCTCACATGAACACACTTTTGAAATACTACTATCTTACTACCATTATACACATACTCCACTCATCATGTTATTATGATCAAAATGATTATGTGCATGGACTTAATCTATACTTTAATAAAAAATTATTGGTGAATGTAACATTTAGTATACAGGTTATTCATGTCTTATCATGTTATATCAACCCACAAAATAAGCGATACTATCTGAGGTTACAGATTATTAATGTTGTGTTGTGTCAATTCGCAAAATAAATAGGTTGTGTTCTTGTCGAAGGTTTGAACTCATTTTAAAATTCATGTCTTGCTCATATTAACTATATCAATATTCATATCAAACTTGTGTTGTATCATATCGTGTCATAACGACGATAAGTTTCTTGATTTCTTAAAGTGATGCTTATCTTTGTGTGTAAGAAATTACAAAATATGATTATATGAAGTTAAAACACCAACATGGTTTAGGCTTATTTGTCGATAACATGATTCTTGATATCTCAGTTATAGTGTTTGCTCCGGTATTCCTACAAAGGTTGAAGGACCAGGATGTTCCTCTACAATTCACATAACTCCTTATTCACAACTTTTGATAGGGCAAGTTGTGGCGTGAATGTTTTCCAACATACTATGAGTGCAGAGGAGACTTAACCAAATTTATTAACCCTAGTCCCCTTCCATCATAGGCCTATTAGATAAACCTATACTATTACCGACACTAATCAATGTTACAAATATCCAAACCCAAATCAAAGAATCACTTAATTAAATAGGCTTTATAATGCACCCGATGTTAAATATAAAAAATTTAACATTCTTTCTTTTGGGCAAAATCAATTGTATAATTTTAATTTTAAAAAAAACAAGTATTCGAAAACGACTCTTGATTTAAGGATTAATTTTATAATGTGGCCGCATTTTAAGAAAAAAACACATGACTAAAGGTGCGATATCTGAATATGACTCCATCCAACAAAAGTCAAATAACAATGAATCAGGCGGTGATTACATCCTTCATTGATATAAGACCTTCCATAGTCACAATGTCATTTGACCCTTTCGACTAGTCATTAGTGTGGAATGTAACAAGAAGATATAATATCAATGTGATCTAATAACAATCAAACTGCTATTCTTTTTGTTAGTCATCAAGCGAAGAAAATTTAATGATTTGTCAAAAAATCATCATACATCAAACATGGTATCATTATGTCTCAAACGCCCATATAATAACAACCTGGTGCATCATAGGACCTAATAGCTTTTAAAACAACAATTTAGCACCAACATCATCCACCTAATAATATACCAAAATTACAGTCGCAGCTTGGATGATTCAAGACGTGAGATAACCACAATTCATCTGCCTTTTATTATCAATTTTATAGAAGAGTCTTTACTTTTAGCACTTAGCATATGAACAATTGAATATCTAAAAGTATTACGGAGCTTGTCATATTGTCCAGACAGAGTGCCTCGACATAGATCCGAAAGGTACACCCAAAAAGAATTGATGCCTTACCACTTGGAAGGGTATTCCTTACCACTTGGAAGGGTATTTAGAGCTTAAATAGCAATTTTGAAAAAGATATAAATCTCAATATGAATTGGAAAAATTATATGTAGAACTTCTAATCTTCTGTATGAGCAACTAATGTGACATTTATAAGGCCTTTGACACTCCTACCCTTTGAGATAGCTTTTGGGGTGGGAGTGCCCAAGGCCTTATAAATGTCACAGTAGTAGTTGCTCATACAACCAATGTGAGACTATATATCTCAAAATCTTCGACCGCCGTAATCAGTAAAATTTATCGATCTCTCTAATTATAAGCGTGATAAAAGGTTTCAACACCAAAATACGGTGAAATGCATCAAATGAAAAAATAAATAAAATATGGGGAAAATGTGTAATGTAAAATTATGTTATTTTAAGTGAGAGAAAGAAATAGATAAAGGGGGAGAGAATGGACGAAAAAATAAAAATAAAAGTATGGGTTCCACCTCTTTGTAAGAGTGAAATGATATAAGTTATGTCATTTAAAATGACAAACACTTTTCCCATAAAATATATGGGATCTTTTACCATTCATGTTGCAACTTTTACCTCTTAATTTCCAGCATGAAATCAAGGGTTAACATGCTCAATTAGCCTACAAATACCACAAATAAACGTCAGTTCCTGGAAAAGTTTGAAGTTGACCATTGAATTGATGTTTAATAATGACGGGGTAAGATATTCATACTTCCACTTTTTTCTACTACATACCATTCAACTACCATTCTAATCACTATTGAATTAGAGGAAAAGTTGAATGAAGAGATAGAAAAGAAAAATAACTTTGAATACAATGATGATTAGAGTGACAATGAGGTACTAATAGAAAAAATTGATAATATGAATATATACCTCCCATAATATATCATTTTTATGTTGTGAAAAATCAATCATTTATAATCTCAAGATGCTTTGCCTTTATACTTCTCAGGAAGTTCTCATACGTCAGACAAGTGAAAAGGCTGCCCATAGTATTGATGCAAAGAGTAAAAAGAAAGGTGGAACAAGAAGATTGCAAGAAATTTAAAATTTTATTTGAACTTCTGTCTAAACTTGGCCGTGCCAATTTAACAAAGTTTCCAAAACCATTTTCATAATTTGCAGTTTCCTTATGAAGCCAGTAAGTAGTGTGATAGCAAGTCGATATCCATAAGCATCAAGTTGGTTGCCAGTTTGCTCTTCTCAATATTAACATATACACAACCTAAGTTTCTTACAATTGTTACAACAGTTGGTGCCAAGGAAAGTATTACAATCACCAAAGTAGATCACACTTGAGGGTTAAAGTTGATTTGCCCCTGAAAATGTTCTCTATTTGAATTTTTTTTCTTTAAATAATATTTTCTCTCTCTGTGAGCCAACCATTGAAATTCCTATGTAAGTTTTTTTGGGGGTATGCAAACAGGGTTACAGCATTCACATTAAGCAGTCACCACAATAATCCACCCTTACTTTAAAGTTGAGTCCTCTTTCCTAAAAGTTATGCTACTATCTCTATTTGAATGCCATATAATCTTTCTTTAAATAATATTTTCTCTCTCTTTGAACCTTGAAATTCCTATGTATTTTTTTTTGGTTGGAATCTTGTTGATATCTTTATTATTATTTTTAAAATGTAAATCCTATTCGTAATGTATTGTAAAACAAATAAATATGATAAAGAAAAAGATGGGGAAAATGTTCATTTTAAACATTTATATACGGGGATTATACTTCTTCTGCATGCAAGAGAAGAGCTCCATTTTCTGCAGAGATAGATGAAGTGGGGGCCGCTAGCTTTTAAGAAAAATAAACAAATAAAATTTGTGGGAGAGAAATTAAATGTCTGTAATATGAAAAAAATTTGTTATAACCTGTGAAAGTATATATTTATAATAAGTGCACAAGAAAAAGTATATATTAATAATGTATATAAAATTAAATTTCTTAAAATACTCCCGCAAGGCACGAATTACATATTAGGTTTGTAAAAATATAGAATTCAAAAAGAGTTCAATTATCGTTTACTGGGAACGGGAAATTCATTTTCTTTTATTCATTCTTTTTCAGTTTTCTTGAAGGTGAATGTGATTGCTTGAAAAATATAATTTCTAAAATGTAAACTAAACCAAGAATGGTCAGAACACTTTCAAATGAATAAGAATCAAGATTAAAACTCTAGAATTTTGATTTCAATGACTTCCCCTTAAAAATCGCATGTCTGCATTTTAACTGCTGTAACAACTAAGGATGTTCGCGGTCTGGATTGGATCGGTTTTGAAGCAAAAAACCATCCGATCCAATCCCTTCGGTTTGATCATTTAATCATCCGATCGATTTGAATTTTTTTCAAATCCGATCCAATTTTTTTCGGTTTGAATTGGATCGGTTTTTGGTTTTTTGAAAAGACAAAAAAACAGAATTTATTAGAATTATTTTTAGAAAAAATGAGGAGTATTATTTGTCATGGATCCTTTGTATTGGTAGTAGCATAAATTTTTGGCAATACCGTAATAGTAAGTCTTCCAAAATCACTAATGAAAAAATACTTGATCGATGTTCTAATAAAAAAAGTAATGAATTCTTCTACATAAATTACTGCTTGACTACTTATAATGGCTGCAAAAGTGGCCACTATGAAAACTGGCCAAAACACAGTTTCTACAAAAAACTTAACCATGTATACTACATCCATGAAAGTAATCCAGTACTACATTAACAAAACAAAAAAAGGCATACATTAAAGAGCTGTAGATGGTGAATATATTCTGGACAAAGGAACACCAATTCAACACTTGATCAGAGAGAATGAAACTGACATTCTGCATCACAAAACAAATCAATAATAAAACAATTAGATACTTCACAAGTTCACATTAAGTTATCTTTCATTAATCGAAGTACATGTATGTAGAACAAAGTAAATTACAACAAATAAATTACAGTAATTGAAGTACATGTCAAGTTGCAATCAAATAAATTACAATAAAGTATCACAGCTTTCCCAAAAAACAAACTTCAATACACAAAGAAAACAATTCAGATGAACTAAATAAATACCAACAACATACCCATGCTGACAAATTCAAAAGCATGCAATCAAAATCAGCAAAACAGATCAAACAGAGAAGATATAACATGTTTCAGCATATCAAGCAAATCCAACATGGCATCAAAACTAGAGCAAGGTATATGATTCAATAGATGGACACCCAAATCTAAACATCAAGAACCGACAAAATGTCCTGATTCGAGTTGGTATACATGATTTTCACAGCATCGGGATACAGAATTTCAACTTAACAAGAATTTAAATCCCAATCAAAATCAAGTTACATCACAAAACAAAGAAGTGCAAAAAATAACACAAACCAATAATCGATTATCCACCATAACCAAAGCTCAAAACTAAACCGCACGAAAAAAATAAAGAAAATTTATGACAAGAAAATCGATGAGAACCGAGATATGTGTGACAAGAAAAAAGACAGTGTAGAAGCTCAGGGGAACAAGTAACTCACGGTGGTTGCAGTGAATCCCTTTGGGAAGGTGACGACTGACGAGAATAAGAAGAGTGAGAGAGATGCCAAGTTGCCAAATTGCCAAGGTGACGAGTGACGACTGTGAGTGAGGTGAAGGGTGAGCAGTGAGCGACTGTGAGAAGACTGAAGAGTGAGAGACGAAGACGGCAAGATGCCAGATCGTAAGTTTGGAATTTGGATTAGGTTTTGAATTTTTGCGTTTCAATTCAAAGTTGATGGGCTAATGGGGTTTATAATTTTGGGCTTGTTATTTGGGATAGGCCCGATTTGGTAGAAAATTAGTTTGGATCGGTTTGGATTGGATTGGTTTTCAACATGCAAACTGAAAATCGATCCAATCTAGTCAATATTTGCGGATTTTTTTCGATTTTCGGTTATCGATTTTTCGGTTCGGTTCCATCGGTTTGGATCGGTTGATGAACACCCCTACTAACAACTATCTTAATGGAATTTGATTTTTTTAGAACTTAACTAAACTTTCCCAAAATTAAATCTAAAATTGATTCATACTAATCCCTTAATCTTGAATCAATCAGTTATGGCTTATAATCAAATTCTTTCCAAGACTATTCCTAAACTTGGAATCTTGAATTAATGAGATTCATAAACTCAAATTTCCCAATACAAGTACATGCAAGAATTGTTAAGCCCATTCCCTTGGAACTCAAACCAAGAAAGTTTCACTAATCAAACATCAAGAACATGCACAACAGTTTGAATCAATTAATGGGTACTTGTCATCTTTATCAAAATTCTAGAAAAAGAAATAAGCAATGCATGTTGAAGATTAAAGAAGAATGAAAATTAACATAATAGAAACCATGTTCTTCATTTACAAAGATCAGAAACAGTAAGAGTTAAAAGTACAGACCAATTTGTTTTTCACAAATGAAATTGCTAAAATTACGAAAAGCTTAACCACAGTACGCAAGTCCTAAAGCTGCACGCGAAAATCTCTCCTCTTGAGTCCTTTCAAGAGTTATGTCCTTCTTTGTGCATGTATCTCCAAGAATTTACAAAGCATAGACTCAGATTTGCAAAGAAAACTAAAAGTGCTAAAAAATGAAAGTTGACTAAACGAATTTTCTTCTCTTTTTTACAAAAAAAGACTCTGACTTAAAATAAAGCTCCAAGTGAATGTTGTCCATTTGATTGCTCTAAAATCGATCCATGGTTCAAATTGTTCCACCTCGGCTCTTTTCTTCTACTAAATTGCTATCCTGCAATTAAATGGCAAAAAGATATTAGCATATTTACAAAATTGCCATGATCAACCCAAATTCCATAGGGGACCTATTCTACACACCTTTTTGATCCTTTTCACCTGCATTTTAGTCTATTCAGCTACAAAAATATAAGAGAATTACTATTAATTTAAGTAGAATTTAAGACTAACATTACACATTAGTTAAATTATAGTATACAAACATTGTAATATCAAGATAAATACATTCGTAATCAACAACGATGACATTGATTTCCAAATTTTCTTTTCGATACAAAATGGAACTTATACATATAAAGTTTTGACATAAAGCAAACACAATGATTTACCTTCTCATTTTTTGGACCAAAAATTGCTTTGACTGACTCGAATACCTCTTCAACAGGCCTTGCAGCATCAATCTAAGAAAGAGGAATTTATGCCATGTCCTTAGTACAAGAGGCAACCATCAAACTCAACAAAAAGATGGTAGCAACACACAACTACCAATTACCTTGCGAACTTTTTGCTTTGCATCATAATAATTAATCACAGGGAGACTAGACTCCAAGAAAACCTTGAATCGTTTCCTTATTGTTTCGATATTGTCGTCTTCTCTTCCCTTTAAAATTGAAAAAAAAAACTATTAAGTGCGAAAAGCATAAGGAAACATATATATAATTTGATGGGCTTGACATATGAGGGATAAATGTAATACAATATAGAGGTTGTTATAGAGAGAGAAAAGGAAAACAATTAGTTAGCTCTAGAATATCCTTAGGGGATAGGATAAAAGAAGGAGGAATGTGGGGAGTGAGGGCGACATGTATCCAGTGAATATTGGCGATTTGAGGATCTCTTAGAGCCTAGGATTGTTGGTTCTAAGAGTGAGTTATCTTGTTCTTATATTAGTGTTCGTAAAAAGAGGCTAATTAAGTATTATAAAATAGGGTTCAATCATGATTTTTTTAAATAAATGAAAAGAAAAACTCAACCTGGTTCCTATTAATTAAGAAGACGCCTCTCCATCTCTTCCTCGGAGTAATCAAAATACAGAACAAATGTTGGCTCTATTCCAGTCTGCAAAGCCATAAGGGTGTGTTTGGTTGGAGGATTTTGATGAGATAGATAGGAAAATGGAGAAGTGGGATTGTATGATCACCTTGTTTGGTTGAAGGACTTCACAAATTTGTCTACCTAAATGATTGTTCCAGCTAACCCATTTGCATGTGATTCTGATGGATATAGCAGGCCAAATAGTCCCAATTGAGAGGTGGTATTGCAAGTTATTTACCTAAGTGGTATTGCAAGATGACGAGCGTACCCTCCAAGTTATCAACTGTATCCTCTTGCACCTCAGCAGCTACTGCTTAGGGACTCAAAGCTGAAGAACACATATTTTATCTATGCTGTGGTAATATTTACATGCCATGATACAAAGGTTATGCAGGATTCTACTGAGCCTCCATCGAAGAGAAGCAAAGTTGAGAAACGGATGGATAAGATCATCCACTTTCTGTTCTTTTAAAGGAGGACCTTGAAAATGGTGTAATGAAGAGATGGTACCTTAGACCAGATGATACCACAATTTACTTTGATCCAAAGAAAGCACCAGTTGCAGCGATTCTGCATTTCTTGACTGCATTTCAACTAGGATGCGCAAATGGACGTTGGGGCTGACAACCCGATTTAATTAGTAAAGGGTAGAATGTTTGAATCATTTCAACTTTTAAAACAGGGTTATTTTGTAATATCAACTTTTTTTTCCATCTATATTTTACCTACAGCCAAATATAGACTTTATAAATGTTACCTTATTTCCCCGGTAAAATTTTTCCAATCAAATAATTTTTTTTTTACATTTTCCTACCAAACTCACTTCCCCCTATTTCCCTATCAATAACATTTCCCTATTATTCATAAAATTTTTCCTCAACCAAACGCCCCCTAATGCATTTTGAAATTAATAGTATAATTATCTATACTGGAAATAACTAGAAATGAAAAAGTTCTATTTAATGAAAATAGCAATTACCACATTCTCAAATGTTGCACGGTTTTCCTCATTGCGAGGAAAACCATCAATAAGAAATTTTTCATTTCCAGTTTCCTGCATTGCTCGTTGCAAAAGCTTAATTGTTACCTCGGAGGGAACAATTTTTCCTTCTTTAATCATATTCTGAATCATTCTACTGTCAAACATCAGAAATGTAATGTGTAAATGCTAAAACATATTGACAATTTAAACCCAATACAAGATGGCAGACAAACATCAGTGCTCGCAGTTGAAATTGGAAAGGCAAACACAATATGAGAAAATACGAATAATTTCTACTGAATACAATTGGTAAGCAATGTGAAAGAAAATACTAGATATAATTAGATATTCTCAAAACACGGACATCTAGCACCAGTAATATGAGATAATCTGTATATCTTGTTAGCATGAGAAGGGTAAAACCAATTAGACATATATTTTGATATTATACACACTAGTCCTTCCAAATTGCCCTCGCAATATGATCAAAAGAAGCCAAAGCAAAACGTGAAATTTAAATCCAAATGCATACTAATGCATCCACACTAAGTTGAAATGAAAGAAATGAGTGTTTTTTCAAATATTGGTTCTTCTTTCAGAAAAAAGGGGGGAGGTCAAAACTTATGATTTCTTCAAGACAAGAGGGACAATAATCAGTCAGTACAACATGACTAAGATGAAGCATATAATCAGTACCCATTTTGAGAACCAGATTTAATTTCTGCTCGTAGAAAATCACCGGCACTGAGGTGAGTATACCCAAAATGTTGCACAAGGTTTGCACATTGAGTACCCTTTCCACTGCCTGGGCCACCTATATCATTATCAGATCAATAATCAACTTAATTAGATTTCAGAAAAAGTCAATTCCAATGTACACATTGCAGATAAAGGTATAAATAGTTTAGATTAGGCTAAACATTGGTTTAAATAGGCCAGACATGTAAAAAATATTGGGTCTGGTCTGGCCTATTAGCTTGTGTAGGCCTAAAGTATAAGTCTGGCTGACCTATATTTAAAAAATAAAAACATTGGCCAATGCCTGTTAGCATGTTTAAGCCTATTAAACATTTAACAATTAAAAGAATAACTAAAATAATATTACTTTATTACACAAAATTATTAAAATAATAATTTTATTTATTTTATTTAAAATAAATAATATGATATATGCCGGCTTGTAGGCTTATAGACCTGACATACAAAAAAAAGCATGACCTATTTTCTAAATAGGTTTTTTTAAAAGTCTGGGTTTTTTCTATTTTACCATTTGTAATAAGTTAGGTCGTAGGCCCTTGTAGGCCGGCCTAACCCATTTACATCTCTAATTGCAGACATAAATGGATAAATAAATACACTCTCCAAAAGGAAAAGGAACATAGAAAGAAAATGATTGTGTTATATGGTAAATGACAAAAGCTAAGCCTTAATAAAAAATATAATTAAAAATTAGTAATATCTGGTAATTTATATAAATAACTACAAATAAAAAATAAAAAATAAAAAATAAAAAATAATAAAAAATCTATGCCATGCTTCAAAAAGTTGGCAACAATAACGACGAAAGAAAGCTACTGAAGAGACAATGCAAGTTTTCCATTATAATTATTGAGTCAGATTATATGATTCTATTAAAGAATAAAATTATTCAGTATTTTATTAGGATCTTGCTGGTGGTAAGTACCACAGATCTTCCCAATAGACCTATTATTTATGAATACAATACGGGGAAGATATGACATAGAATTACAGCGAGCTAGGGTCATCTTGAACAATGTGAAACAAACTCAAAGTGCATGAGGATTTAATCGAAACATTATTTAGAGGGAAGATGACAATGGATATCCTTGACTTGAATTCAATCAATCAGAGCTCACCTAACACAAAAATAACTGTCGACTTTTTCTCTAGGATGCTTCCCATTCCATCCTATAATGAAGGTATATGTTCTGGATGGCTGTTGGCAGCCCAATGGCTTAGGCCCAACCCTAAACTCCAATCCATGTCAACCCTAAGGCCTGTCAAGGGTCCTCCCATTCCCCGATACCGCTATGCTTCCAAGGGGAAGCACTAAAACGTCTCATATTGGGACCTTAACCCTCAAAGGCAACCGTCAAAAGCACCTTAAAAGGGAACGCCCCTTTGCCTTATGCTGACATCGCCAGACACAAAAGGCGTAGCAATGCTACAACAGCAGCGCCTGCCACGCCCAACACTGCCACCGTGGGCGTAAACCACAAGGAGGATTGACCCCCTCTTACCAACTCACACCACCTTCACTATAAATAGCCCCTTGGGCATACCATGATCTTATCTTATATATCGTTATTCTTCCCTTTACTTGAGTTACACCATACACACACCCTTGCTTCCGTTATCTTAAATTTTCTTGGAACAGTGCCTTCTATCCTGGTCTCTACCTTCGCTAGAGGTATCACCCATACAGTGACTCTTCCCTGAAGGGAACATAGTGGGCTTATAGCTCCCAACGATACAGTATATAAAGAAATAGTTAAAAATTATATTGCATGAAAGATGATATCATAAATAAAATGGCTCGCAACAAAGTTTGAAGCTCATATTGATTGAAAAAAGAAAACTATATTTTGCTGGACATACAACAGTAGCATATCGTACAGCTGTGTGTATAGCACATTGCCCAGTCAAGAAAAAATATATTTTCAAAGTTCAAACCTTCAAATTCTGCATCGACATGATTCTTGAGATATGTTGCAATGCTTGCTCCGGTATTCTTACAAAGTTTAAAGCACTACAATCTTTTTATGCAATTCACAACTTTTGATATGGCAAATTGTGGAGTGATTGTTTTCTAATATATTATAAATATAGAGGGATCTTAGTCCACATCCTATCACAAGCCTAGACCTATATTATTACCCACATTAATCAATATTACATATATCGAAACCCAAATCAAATAATTACTTAAAGAGGTGTGTTGGATTGGAATAAATCTTTGGTGCTACTGTTGCACCAAAATTCAGTGCATCTCACTAATGAGAGCATTACACATCATCGGAGAGAGAAAAAATTTGGCAGAAAAAAAAAACTTTTGCTGACATGTGAAACTTTTATTGGTAGGACGTACTGAATCTGTGGTGCAATAGTAGCACCAAAGATTTATTCGTTGGATTGAGATTTCAAAGGATTTTAGTGGATTATTTTTGGACAAAAAAGTTATTCAATTAGGATTTTAAAGGATTGAAAAAAAGTCATGTGGTATTCGATTAGGATTTTAAAAGATTATTTTAGAGTCCGTCCAAATCTGTTGGTATTTCAAAAATATAACGATTTTAATGGATTTTCTATTCGTGTGGATTTCGTGAGACTTTTTAGTGAGAAATCTAAATAGGATGCTTATCTCACAATCTCACCCTAACCCCTAGGATTTCTTGAGATTTCTCTATTGCAGTGTCTTCTTCTTTTGACAGGTCGACTTGCTCAAAATCGGATTCCGCCATGGAAGCTTTATCAAAGCTCAAAAATAGCATATTTTTGAGCTATTTTCATCACAAAACTCAGAAACAACAATCTAACAAGATTTTAATCTAATCCATCTCAAAAACAACAAATTTTTGAGCAATTTTTAAAAATCTTCAAGCTATTAATCACGATTTTTCTTGTCACAAAATGTGTAATTTTTGTATTAAAAATAATATAACACAGTGAAAAAACAACAAAGGAACAAAAACCCCCAAACCATTTTTTGTTTTAAATCAATGAAACAAAATCGATTTAAAGAAATATTGAAACTTTTATAATATGAACCTTATGTTTAATAACAATACATTCATGAACGAAACTCATATACTATTGGAAACGATTTCAAACAATTTTGTGTCGATAGATCTTTAAAAACTTACTTTTCAAAAGTCTTAAAGCAATTTAAGGTTTCAATGTATCGATTTTGAGAAATTTTCTAAACTTTCATATAATAAAGCTCAGAAATTCATATTCAAATTTTCTTAGAATACTCAATGAAAACATGTATATGATATATGGTTAGAAAACTCTTATCACGTAGAACAAAAATCTCAAGGTTTACAAGATTAATTGCAAAATAATTCCAAACAGAATTTTATCATGAATTTTTTTTTTTGGTAAACTATCATGAATTTTACTGATTGAGAAAATTATATTAGGTTTTACTTTTTTTTATTAATATCATTGCATTTCTTTGTTATTTTTTTATTGACTCTTGTAATTTTGAATATTTGTTAAAAATTCATATGAATTTTTAAAATCTTATAAATCTATATTGTCCTTTCAAATCTTATAAATTCTATTAACATTCTTTAAAATTCAATCTTATGGAATCTTGATTGTAAAAAATATTTTTTAAAAAAGTCTTTAAAAGTCTTTCAAATTCTAAATAGTCTTTTAAAATCTATTAGATTTTTTATCTTAAAAAAGTTTTTTAAAATCCTAATTCATGAGCTTTATATCACACCTTGTAACATCCCTGTCTCGAGCCGGTTCAATTAACATACATATGATACTTAACAGAAAACAGCGGAAGACTTAACTTGCGAAAATACGAGCTAACTTTTTTTTTCTAATTTAATTCTTATTCGGCGAAGACGAAAATCGGGCAGAGTAACCTCTATAAATCGGGCAACTGAGGATTTTCCAATCCCACTCATATGAGTTCCTGATACACAGTTTATGCTGCATATTAATCCAGAAGTACCAGACATCCAAATATAGTCATATGCCCATCCATGGGCGCATACATAACTTGGCTCCGTGCCACTGATCTAACAGCATGCAATCCAAGACATAAACATAACTGAATACTACATAATCATATCAACATGCCTGAATACAAAAATGTACATGCATCAAACTAAAGAACATGTACAAGACATATACAGGCCATATACAGAACAAGGATCTAACATATGATCCATCAAATGCGGAAATACAAAATAACATAAATGCACACAAAAAAGGTTAGTAGCCTACAGCTACTCAAAACTGATCTGTCCTAATGCCTCAACCGCGGGTCACGTCCCTGCCTAGTGAGGACTCACCTGGAATTTGGGCACCTGAAAATATATCCCCAAAGAGGGGTGAGATTACAAATCTCAATAAGCTCCAGATTTATATAGAATTCTCCGTACCCCTGGGCTCACTCCTGCATGAAAGTCAGATACAGAGTATACAATGCACATATAACAGATATCAAAACAAAGAACATATCCATATCATATCAGAGGCGTGCGCCGTCATTCCCAAGGGAGGATCCCAATCGGAAATCAACGCACATGTTCCCAAGGGAGGACCCCCAAGCGGAACCAGAACATGTCAGAGGTGTACATCGTCAATCTCTGGGAACCCCCAAGAAGACATCAGTGTACCATACATAAATACAGAAATCATATCAGAACAAGTCATATCATGTTATCAAATAACTCTATATGAATGCATCTATGAAAGGTATCAAAACAACAATCATACAATCCAACCATAGTCCACTAACCATGGTGGAGAACTCAAGCAGGAAAAAACTCCTTAAACATAGAGCTTACCTCTTGAAGCTTTACCAATACGCTTACTTGTGGCACAAATTACTTATATATCTTCAAGAGATTCTAATCCTTTTCAGTCCCTAGGTACACTTAGAGAAAGAATCCATAACAAAATCAATAAAATGATTCCATGCCATAATTCATTGCGTAAGGCATACATTTTATCGCTTACTTTCGTTTCTTTACGTTTTTGCCAATCCTATGCCATTACACAAGTCTAGACCGATTTATAACTATTGGTGTTCTTTAATTTAATCAAGTATTTACTTGAAATTTTCAACATAAATCATGCGATTTTACTTCACAACTCATCAATTTAATACATTGACATACAACACATTTTATTAAAATAAAATGTAACAAAATCTATCCCTAAGCCACCCTATAGGTCGAACCCTAAAAGAAAAATAGGCAAAGGGTTCTTTTCTTTTTAATTATTCTTTCTTCACTTAATTAGCAACTTAAACATACATATATGTATCCAAAAGGTTCCAATAAAATTTTGGAACATCAAGTCCCTCACAACACCCCATGGCCGAATTGTAGGGACCCAAAACACATAGGATTTTTCCACTTTGGCCTTCTCACTAATTTCACCAAATTTATACTTACTCCAACACAATAGACCCTCTTAATTCTTCACATAAAATTTTGCACAATGACTCCTATTTAACCTATCATGGCCGAACCTAGGGAGAGACAATACAAGGGAATTTTTTCTTCATTTAACACGTGTTGATGTTTATTCTTACACAATGACTTCCTATACACAATAAACCATCATCAATTTCAAGTTTTACACTACTTTATTTCCCAACCAAATATGATCATAACTTTCAAAACATAAATCACAATAATAAAACCATAGGATTAGAGTTTTGTTACCTCTAATCAACTATCCAAAGCCTAGAAGACATTCACCAAGCAAAGCTCCATCAAAAGCTCCATTTTTCACCTTGGATGAATAGTGAACCGAAAAGGGGTGATGAATATCTCCCTCCACAAACGAAATCAACCCAAATGGAGGGGTGGAATGGCTTCATTGGGTGATTTCCTGTGAGTTTTGTGTGATGGACCTAAGGATTTGGTTGATGATTCAAAGAGAAATTAAGGGAAAAAAAAACCCTAAGCTCCTTTGTCCATGGCTGCCGCGGGTTTGGGAGGGGAAGAGGGAGAGAGAAATGTGAGTGAATAGTGACTTAAAGTCACTTAAGGTCTTTTAAGCCCATGTGGCTTTTACCGGGTGTTTTTCCTCCGCGTATTTTTCACTTAAACTGACTCAAAACTAACTCAAAGGTACGAACATATTTTTATTTTTCTGAACTCATTTACGTTAATTTTTATTTCCTAAAGAACAATATTCATAATTCACAGTATGGTTTCTGCACCGTTTTTTGACGAAATGCACTGTGGATCACTAACTGTACTTTGTTTACTTATGAAACTTAAAACTTATAAGCTTATCATTCTTGGGCCTATTATGACTTGTATGACATATATTGGACTTTCTTATTCTTATTTCATCAATTATTTGTTTATGTACTCTACCTGTTGCTTAAACAGCAGTACACGGTAGAAAACACTATTCACGAGATTTTCACGGAAAGTGTCAGACTACAATTTTTCGTTCTGAACTCATATTTGGCGTCAGAATTGTCAAATTATGTCTCTAAGATCATTTTGCTCATTTAAACTCTACCGATTAATTTACAAGACTGTCAATTATCCGACAGAACGCACTATTCATAATCTAGTTATGATTATAGTCAAAATACTCAAATTTACACTCTGAATCTAATTATGACATTTAAATCCTTAATTTAAACCTCTAATTAAAATTTACCAGTTAAAGTTATTATACACCTCATATAATTCACGACTTAACCCATTTTTTTATAAAATAAAATAAATACAATTAATTGTGGCGTGTAATAATTATAAAAAATCTGACATGATGTTCCACCAACTTGTTCGTTAGGGATTTCAATGATCGTGTTGGATGCCACCTGCATGCAATGGCACATCAATCGCCATTAGTAATGTAGACAGATTGGTTGAGTGTGTTATGACAACCAATAACCGATAGGGACTTATTTGGGTATATTTTTTCCGTATAGAGATAAAAGTGAGAACGAGTGTTACTTTTTGGGACTAAAGTTTTATTTTAGGGTTCGCCTTTTTTACGGTGAATGTAAAAAAAAAATTACAAATTAGTATTTTTGTAATTATAATTTATTTAAGTTATTAATTTTTTAATCCAAAATGACATCGTTTTAAAAATATAAATAACTTATTTATATTCAGGTTAAAGCCTTTTTTTAACCCAATTATAATTTATTTAAGGGTTATAATAGTCTTTTTTATTATAATTTTTAAAATTTTCCATTAATATGTATCACAAGTATTATGATACAATTGAAATTGCGAAAATTAGTTTTTAGTCGACATATCAAACTAAAAATAAAGTTTTTTAAAAATTTTATAACTAAAATTAATATAAACACACATATATAAATTAACAAGAATTTTTTTAATTATAAATGAAATTGAAAAGTATTTATAAAAAATATATAAAACTAAAATAAATTGAAACAAACACTTTCTATATTCTCATGTGATTTCATATTAGATAATGTGAAAGAATTTCAATTGTTTATGAACAAATTAATGATTTCATATTAGATAGTGTGAATTTCGTGAGACTTTTTAGTTAAAAATAAAATATAAATATGACTCTCTCACAATCTTACTCTAAGTCCCTAAACTTTAGGATTTCTTGAGATTTCTCTATTGCAGTTTCTTCTTCTTCCTTTGGCGAGTTGACTTGCTCGAAACTGAGTTCTGCCAAAGGAACTTCGTCAAAGCTCAAAATAACAAATATTCTAGCGATTTTCATCACAAAATAATCCATAAACAACAAACCAATAATTTTTTAAAAACAATAGAAAATAGGGGAAAACAGCATGGAACTAAAACACTCAAATCAATTTTCATTTTACATCAACTAAACAATATCAATTTAAAGAAAGATTAAAATTTTCATAATATAAATCATATATTTCATGACAATATATTCATGAACGAAATTTCTTCGCTATAGGAAACTATTTCAAACAATTTTTGTGTCAATAGAAAACTAAAAACTTGTTTTTCAAAAGTCCCAAAGCAATTTAAGTTTTCAATGTATCGATTCACAATAATTTGAGAAATTTGCAAAACTTTCATGTAATAAAACCCATAAATTCAGAATACTCAAAGAAATGGTTAGAAAATTCTTATCACATAGAATAAAAATCTCAAAATTTCCAAGATCAATTGCAAAAAATTTCAAACAAAGTTTTATCATAAAATTCAGGTTATATATGCAAATTTAGAATTAAAATCTTCAAAATTTCCAAGATCAATTGCAAAAAAATTTCAAACGAAGTTTTATCATAAAATTCAGGTTATATATGCAAATTTAGAATTATATTAATTATTAGAATAATGGGTCTTATAATCATATATCATATATGTATAGCTTTGACACCAATCGAAGAAGATAATTTTCAATCCATTGATCAAACTCAAAAGCATGAACGAGAAAATGCCAATGCAAGGAGGACTAGTATAACTTTAGATACATGGAGAACTGTAATTTTAAACATTTGTTAAAACTTATATTATATTTTACTAATTAAGAAAATTATATTAAATTTTATTTTTTTTTATTAATATCATTGCATTTCTTTGTTTTTTTATTGACTTTTATAATTTTGAATATTTATTAAAAATTTATATGATTTTTTAAAATATTATAAATTCATATTGTTGTTTCATATTTTATAAATTCTATTAAAATTTAATCTTTCGAAATCTTGATTGTAAAAATAATGTTTTAAAAAAGTCTTTAAAGTACCTACAATTCTAAATAGTATTTTAAAATTTATAAGATTGTTTATCTTAATTTTTTTAAATCTTAATCCAATACATCCTAGTCCAGTAATTAATAAAATATTTTGAGAAATCCAAAAAAAAAAAAAGAGTTACTTGAAGTACTTTTTCTCTTTGATAAAAATATTATTATTAACTGTACTAAAAAAAAAAACTATTATTAGACTAACTTGTAACATGCAATTACAAAATCTCCTAATAATTGTTTTATTTATGATTTAGTGAAGAATTTAAATAAATATATTAAAATATATATACTTAAAAAACTACTTAATCGTAGACGATTTTTTTTTCTTTTTTACAATATATAAATTAAAACACCAAATACTCATTATTTTTATTTTCTTTTCTAATTTTTAATTTATTGAATATTGTAGCTAATACTCGATTCTGTCACTCAGATCAGATCCCGTCGGCGAAGAAGAACACCCTGCATTGCTGGTGAGACTCTTCAAACCAAATTCTTTTGTTTCTTTTCCCAAAATCAAATCAAATATTTCCACAAACCCAATTTCCCATTGCAATTTCTTCTTCTATGGTTGGACAATTCATTGCTTATATTGCTTACCTATTTGTCTTTATAGGAAAATCCGCAAAGTGAAAGCAAAAAAGTTCTAAGCTTCAAAGAAAAAGAAGAAGAAGAAGAAGAAGCAATGCTAAAAGGGAGATTATCGTTTTTTGGAGGTGGGGATTCCCATTTGGTGGATAACAATTCACCAAAGGGTGAAGAACTCCTTCCTACACTGAAGCTTGAAACGGATAGACAAGTTTATAGGCCTGGTGATCCAGTTGTTGTCACCATTCAGATCTCAAATCCTTCAAATGGGTATTCATTTTTGATTGAAAGACTCAGTTTTGAGATCAGAGGCATTGAGAAATTGGATACTCAGTGGTTTGCCACACAGAAGCCTTTGCCTGGTTCAAAGCAAAGGAGAGGTTGGTTGCAATAACAATAGTACTTGCACTTAATGCCTTAGGAGTATTAGTCATTTGGGTTGTTCTTGTTTTGCTTTAATTTGTAACACCCAGATGAAAATTTGTAGTTTTTTTTACTGTCTTATTATTATTATTTATCAATTTACAATTTTTTATTTTTCAGGTGAACATGTTTTTTTAGACTGCTCAACACCGATCTTAGTTGCAAATCAGATTGTTAATGCTGGCACCAGCAAATCATGTATGCTAAGTTCTACTTCATAGGATTCTGCTTTTTTGATAAACCCTCTTCCTGTTAGTTAGTTCTTATATTTTCTTTACATGGAATGACCATACTTGTGGAATTTTGAAATTTAAATATATATATATATATATATATATATATTTTTTTTTAGATTATTGGGTGTACTTAAATGGATATTACCTATTAAATGTTCATTCTAATTTTATGCTCTAAAAGACAGCAAGTAAAATTTTTGCTAGTTGCCAGTGTACTTGCTTGGTGATCCCTGATGAGATTTGCATTTGAATGTATTGCTCTATTTGTTATCTTGTTTATTTCGATTTATGAAGGTTGATTATGTGGAATGTTCATTGCAGATGTTGTGCGGTCTCAGCTGCCTAGCGTTATTCCACCATCTTACAAGGGTTCAAACATTCGGTATTTATACTATGTTAAAAGTGCATTAACAGGAGGATGGCTAATACTGGAGAATGGGCAATCTCGTGGCGAGTCCACAACTGATGTTACTGATTTGGTTGGTTTTGCAATGACTTGCTCTATTTATACTGACTTGTATTCACATCATTTTTTTTTTTCATGCCGAGTTTTTGGAGATGTAATACAAAAGACCATCAAGTGCCTTTGCCTAATAATTTGAGCTTTTGGGAGAGTTGGTTATTGACATGGTATCTTTGTTGTCCCTATTTTTTTTTTAACAAAAAGGTGTATTAAAACATGAGGTAGGTGGGCCTATGCATTATCCACATTTTAAGCTTAAAGAGTTGTTGCATAAGGGTGTGTAGAGATATAATATAAAAGATGATTTATGTGTCATAACCTAACAACTTAAGCTTTTGGAGAGTTGGTGTACAACAGGCTCTATTGGCAGTATATCGGAGAGTTATCAGTTATAAAATAATAGTATAGATAAAATAAAAGAAGTGGAGATCTAAACTGGCTGGTAGCATCCTATGTAGCTTTAAAAGATGAATTATTCTGCTTTGTTTTATCCCATTAAACACGAATACTTTAAAATTCAAGTTTAATAAATCTAATTCAAGGTGCCAGGAATGTTTGGAATCATTAGGCATGTGCCAAATTAATGCATGAGCAGGTAGGTTTTACCTACTTATTATGAATTTTCAAATGCTGTTGCTAGAGTCCTTGATCAACATGCCTTGAAGTTTTCTTCTTTTGTAATATGCAATACATAAAAATCGTGGAATAGGTGCATGAAGATGTTATACGCCACAAAAAGACATGTGTACAATCCCTTTTTGTAGTTATTTTACCCAACCTTTTAATATGTTTTGATATGCCTATTTTTAGAGTTTCAAGTTTGTTTACTTTCACTTCTGTAGGAAGTTCGTATTCCATTACAAATATGGGTAAATCAGAAAAGCAGCGGTTTTCCGATGGATGATGGTTAGTGTGGTTGCTTCTTTCTATTTTTTGTCTGTTGTAAACCTTTTATAATGGTTTCTGTCTTCTGCAATAGGAGGCCTAATTATTTTTTTGTAGTTATGAATAACAAAATTTTGTAAAGGAGTAAATGTGAAGATGTTCTTTTGAATAAACTAAGATTGCTTTCTGACAGCAAAAGAAAAAATTGCTTCATTTAATGAAAATGTTTATTTTGATATTTGAATTTTAATGCAGAACAAGATATATGCTAGCAATACACTCTTTTTAACACTTTTTATTATTGGGTGAAATTTCATGTTGGCCCCACTAAATAACCTATGCCCATTCCCTATTAGTGTGGCCAGCATAGGATTTCACCCAATGTTGAAAAGAGTGTGTTTCTAGCATTCCTATGTGGAACAAATATTGCTTTTGCTAGATGGATATGTGGCATATTTATATCAGCTCATAGGCCTTGTAGTTGTTGTTTTTTGCTTTTTAGCCTTAGATTCTAAAATTTGTTGCTTCTAGTTATTGGTTCATGTTTGTAGTTGTCAGAGCCATTGGATGGTCTGCTCCTTTATAGTTGGCGGAGATCGTTTTCTATTTACCTACAATTGGTTCTTTTTTAGGAACATACAGGACTTTTGGATTCTACGCCTTATGTACAGCTAGGTGTAGTTAGTAGTTCCTATGTTTTAGTGTTTTCCCATCTGTATTTTTGGTTACCATTTAGGTAAATATTACCTCTCCTATTTTTTAAGTCTAGACTAGTGTACAGCCTTAACCCTAATTCCCTATTTATGCTGCCATCTTGTAATTAACAGAATAAGAAAAATATTATATTTTTTTATTAACTAATTGGACAGAGAACACTGATAATAAAGGTATTCTCGTATGCAAGACTCTAACTGTTGCAGCTGGAAAGCAAAAGTTTATTAATTGTCAAGTTTCTACTTTCTAGTATGCAAGGTTCTAGCTGTGACATAAGAGGAATCTTTTTACATTTTGATCAGGTTTGTCTTGTGGGTTTCTTTTTATATTATTTTCGACATTGATTCCGTATGGCTCCTTTTAGATTTTGTTACCTACTCGTGATCTGCTACATCAGATTCCTGTCTGTTGAAAAAAGGGGTATGGAGACTAAACGGGTGATTGGTGCAGGGTATAATACCTTGCTGTGGTGAGAAATAGTTTAAGTAAAGCACTCCAACCTTTCTGGAAGAGGATAGGAATGCCTTTATGAATAGTCTTTCTATTCTTAAGTTCCGAGACTGTATCTGGTTTGAATGTTAATCTGTTAAATAGTTGTTGGCTTGTCTGAATGTGGAAATCAGATTCTTTCTATGTATGTTTTACTGGGTGTATGTGACATTCTACATTTCCCTCTTACTTGGGATCTCCTTTGGGTTCTAGCCACTTCTTTGTGGAATACTGTGGCTCGTAAGATATCTAAGTGCGTGGATAACTAGAAGTTTTTGTTTACTCCTTGGGTGGTCAGCTTATGCTTATTTAGACTTGACATGGCCCTCTATTACCTCATTTTTTTTTTTTTTTCTGATTTCAATGGAGTTTTGGAAAGGTTGAAAATTATGTGGGACTTTCTTTAGTCTGGTGTGGGAGAGAGATAGTTCTTGTTAGTTGGGAAGTTTGTTGCAGGTCTAATAATGAAGGGGAATTGACTCTTGAGAATTTGAAGTGTTAAGACATTGCTTTGGTGGCTACACTGTGGTGCCAAATCAGTGAGCAAAGTGGATCAAAGGGTCAATAGTCCAATTGAAGTACATGATAAACTATGAAGAGATTATGAAAAGCCATTAATATTGTTAAAGAGATATAAAGTCATTAATGTAGCTTTCTCTTAACAGCTTAAGCTTTTAGGTTGCAATTGTTCTTCACAAGGTATTAGAGTCCATGTGACCAAGTGGTTACGAGTTTGATTCTCACTGACACTGCCCACCATTCTATTAATAAACAAATAAATATTGTGGAGTTTCTTATCACAAGTAGGTGGGCTTGTCCATTGTCCATCTTCCAATCCTAATGAACTCTTGTGTGAGGGGCATGTTAAAGAAATATAAAACTATTAACGTGGCCTTTTCCTAATAGTTTTTGGGTTAAAATGGTTCTTCACAAATATTATCATATTTTATGTATTGAGTCGTCATTGCAAGGTTCTCTGTCCATGGCATGTTAGTATTGGCATTTGTTCAAATTCAACCTTACAGTTTGCAACTCAAAAAAGAATGATTTAGTAAGCAAACTCTGATATAGCTCTATATCATTGGATAATTTACTCATTGTTCATAAAAATTGACTGCAGATCTTAATAATAAGGCTCTTGTTCTTTTGCACCTATACATTTTTCCTTTAATGCAGCTTCAGAAAGTTTTAGTCATCTTAATCTGCATTAAACATTATAAGTAATATCCACGTGTTTATTTTTTTCCAGATATTGTTCCTTTAACTACTGTACAACTGGATATATTTTGGAAAGAGATGGATGGAGATGCAGATTGGGTATGCTATTGGTGATATTTTTATATTGGGTAAACTATACTTATCTGTGGTTTAGCCTAAATTTGTTTGCCACCTATTGTTTTAAGAAATGCCCCTTATTTGTTATTAAATATAACACTTTCTATTTGCAAAATGTTAAATCACTTGAAAAATCACATTTAAACTGAGTGTGGATGGGATTCCGAAAAAAAAAAAAAAAAAATCATGTAAGAGGAATACAGAGAAAATGACAAGGGGTAGTGACTAGCAGAGTATATATAAATTTGTGTATGTCCGGGACACACTTGATCTCTTTGTCATATCTGGATTACAGTCTATGAAGCACAGACACCGTATAAACAGAGATACGGGGACACACCAAATTTTGTAGGACACTGACACGGCATATATATATAGATGAAAATTTAAGGAAAAAGATTCATAATATAATATTGACAAGCTTCAACATTTACAATATCTTGATGCATGTCATATATGCCAAAATAAAATGAAAAATTGAGGGAAATGAAATTGGTACATGACAAAAGCAATATTTTTTATTATTATTATTAAAACTGCTTAAAAATTTAAACAGACCCAACTTCTGCGTGCGTATATTTATTTATTTAATTTTAATGACTTTGTTCACATCATGTCTTTGTTGTATGCTGCCATGTCAGAGCTGATTTCTTATTTATTTATTTTTTAAATTGGACCTTTATGGGCTCATATCAAAGACATGTTATTAGTGTGTCGTGACAAGTCACTAGGATTGGTCTAGTGGTGAGGGGTTTGGGTAGTTTGTATTAGGTTATGTGTTCAATTCTCATTATTGTATCTAAAAGTAAAAATAAAAAATTAGTGTGTCGTGATATGGCAAAAAAATGATGTGTATGTGCTTTATAGATTAGGATCAATAAATGAAGAAATCAAAGAATTAACTTACTGTTAATAATCAGTTGCTAACTTATAGCCTAATCACTAGATAATCAACATAATTACAATTGGCTAGTGCTAATATTTTAACAGCTACAACATTTATAAATAGAAAAATAACATTTTTAAGCACTAAATTAATATAATCCCCTGCTGCATAACTTCAAAATGTGTGTTGGCCTAGTGGCATTGTCATTCCCATTTATGCAGGTTCAGATGTTCTAAAGTCAATTTTAATGTGAGGAGTGTTTAAAACAAGGTATGTCATTCTTTGAAACATTTAACCTGGTTCAAGGCCTCTATGTGGCTTGGTTCTTCCGGTTTTCACTTTTAAGTTAATCTGTTGATTTCACAAAGATATTGGCTCGTTTAGGCAAAACTTTGGTTATTAAAGGATGACTAGAGGAGTGTGTTCTGTGGTTGTAGTAGATTCTGGTGATACAGAACTGGCTGTTTGGTTTTGATTTTAAGAACACTGGTTGTAGGTGTATTAGAGATCTTCAAAGGTTTTATTTATCTTGAATTCTGTTTTGTGTTTTTTGAGTTTAAAGGCTAATGTTCTTTTATTCCTTCATTTGTTGCGTGGCATTTGGAATGACTTACTTGCATTTTTACTTAAGAGTAGCCAACAGGCATGTTCATAATCCTTGGCAAAGCTGATGCTAACTAATTTAATTTTTTAGAAGGAAAATTGTTTGTAGGGGTTGGTTGCCTGTGCCCCTTGTGTTATGATTTATTCTTCTTTTCCCCGTTAGTTTTATTTGATTTGGTCTCATCCTTAATTATATTTCTCCCATTTCTGGTTGCAGTTCAAGCCATCATTTGGCATGCTCTTTTTAAGTACTAACTTTTACTTGCTGCATGCTGACCTTTTTATTGGACCATTGGTAACAGGTTAGAGCAAATGATATTGATGATCGTGTTGAGGAGGGCTATGACAGCTCAAGGGATGACGTCTCATCTGTTTCTTCGTATAACCCCACGAAAGAGAATCTACACAGAGGCTTTGGAAGTTCTCTATCATTGCGATCTTCTTCTGCAAAATCATTGACCCGAGATGCTTCTGCTGTAGAAGGTTTTAGGACAAGTTTATCTTCAAATGTGGCACTTCCTCGGCTGTCTGTTGCTGAAGTGTTAGCTGATTCTGGTGAGCAAGTTAAACTATACCTATATGTCAGTTTATTTATGTAACTGCTCATTCTTGTACAAATTTAGTTCTGAGACAGTGTCAAGTTATATTCTTAGTGTCTGATCAATAGGAGTCATCTTATGCTATTGCTTTGAATCCAAGGATCTGCTTTGTCAAATAATAATTCATTTAGCAAACAGATGTCTTATCGACGCAGAAGTCATTTACCATTGTCTCCCCAAGTGAGCAACAGAAGTTCAGAAAGCCATTTTCTGAAGAAGATGATGCAGGAGTATCCTCTTCACCAGAAGCCGGAGCTGTTGAATCTTTATCATGTAAATTGATGCATTTTCTTCACTTCTAAAATGATTTTATCCGCGTTGTATATATACTGGATATTGTGCTTCAAGTTTTCATTAGATTCTGCTTAGGTTAATTTTGTACAGACATTTTCTGCAGCAGAAGGCTTCGTTAGAGGAAGGTCTTATAACATCAGACTCGATGATCAAGTTTTGCTTAAATTTTCCCCTAAAAATTCCGATTCAACTTATTACTTCAGTGACATGGTAAGGATAATCATATAGTTTGATACATGTTGTGCACAAATTAAGAAGTCTAATCATCAACAACTTTCTCATAACAGATAGGTGGGACTCTTACTTTCTTTCATGAAGAAGGAGCTAGAAGATGCCTTGAGGTGACTGCCCTTTTGTCAGCTGTGGAGAGTTAAATTAATAACTAAAAAACCATTTATTGTGATTGATGCACCATCAATGAATTTATTGTTATAATAATTATTTTTCTAGATCTCAGTAACATTGGAAACTTCGGAAACTATAAATCGGCGATTTGTCCACCCTTCTAGAAGGAATTCCCCTACAATCACAAAGGTATTTGCTGTTTCTTTTAGCTCTCACTGCTTAAGCTTCTTTTAAATTTTTTCTGAATGCTATCAAAAGCCTCTTTACAATTATGTAAGGGTAAGGCTGCGTACAAGGATTTCCTCCACCCCACACTCGCTAGTCAGGTTTAATGGGGATTGGTTTTTGGTGGTATCAAAAGCCAAAATTTCATTAAATCCATTTAGATTAAGGTCTTTGTAAGTGGTTCTTCTCAAGCTTTCTTTGGCTTTCATAAAGCTCTTTTTGGAACTAAAGAGGGCTCAAGCCCATCATGTAGCTCTTTCAATCAGACTTTCTTTGACTTCTCACTAGAGCCTGTATTCGTCTAAACCTCACATTACCCTACCACCTTGGCAAGTTTCTATTGTCTTCTTGATAGATGCTGTTCCAACTTTCTCCCAAGTACACTTGTTCCTAATAATAAAGTTCCTTGTATATCTATTCATACATTTCGACATTCTCATTTGCTATACTTATTTGTTTTTGCTCTTGTTGGAACTTCACTTCCCATCTTTGTGAATTGTGATTCCAAATTACGCTTGAAGCATTTGTCTATTTCATCCTATACTTATTTATATATTAAGCGCAATGTTTCAAAATAGCCACACTAAGAATGCACCATTTGCTATAGCCCTAAAAGCCCCTTGTGACTAGAGTGTGTTATTCATTGGTATTAATAACGTTGATTTGGTTTACTGGTGCCTTTCGGTTGAGCAAAATGCCAGGATTATTCAAAGGCCAATCTCTTGTTGACTTTTTGAAGGACTTGTTCTTTTAATGTCTTGTGCATTATTCTCTGCCTGTGTCCTATCTTCTTTTTGCAATATTCAAGAGAGAAAAAGTAATGGGATCATTATCTAACTAGTAAAAATCTGAGCATGTATATATTTCAATATAATATTGGCTCCTGATTCTGACAATTATGTTCTCAATTGTTCTTTTAGGTTCAGAGTGATCATCATGAGGTCATCGCAGATTTGGTACAGACAAGCTTTCTTTTTTCTATCCCTATGGATGGTCCAATGTCCTTCTCCACTCCACGTGTATCTGTGCAATGGGTTCTCCGCTTTGAATTTTTCACAACTCCAAAGCATGTGGATTGGAAAAAGTATGATTTTCACCCTTCACTTCTTCTACCCATATTCTGCGGTTTTTGGTTGGTCTTACTTGAGATCAACTCATTCTACACTCTACAGACCACACATGCCATCTTTGGCTGCACCCTTACTTATATTTTCATTAAATAATCCAACTATTGTTTTCTTTTAAGGTTTTGCAATTTTCCATTCTTAGACTCTAACTTTGACATGTGTACTTGTTTTCTTTGACTTGTACCACTTTTTGTCAGTTTATACATAATGTACACGTACTTTAGGCTTCTTGATCCTTTGATTTTAGTATTTGAATCTTATATTTCTTCAAGGCATGGCTAAAGATCAATCTTTAATTTTCATTGCTTTCTAGAGACAACCATAATACTTACTTCAAATGAAGAAAATAGGTCTAGTCGAATTCTTTCAGGCATTTGTCATTTAAATTTATATGGTTTCTGAACCACAGGTACGAGCATCCTCTTCTGATTGAGGGGAGGGAAAAAACTGAATGGGTTCTTCCAATTACTGTGCATGCTCCACAACCTAGGACTCCTGCTTCTGGCACAAGAAAGGATAAACTTTTCTCTCTGGATCCTTTATGGGTGCAAAGTTGAAGGTATTGATGAATCTTTGATTTACACTTATATATATAAAAATGGTGGAGGGTGAGCCTTGGAGTAGCGGTAAGTTTGCTCATTTTGATTTCACAGGTTCGAGTTCGAGAAACAGCCTCTTTGCAAAAATGCAAGGGTAAGGTTGCGTACAATTGACTTTCAACCCCTACCCTTGCAAAGTCGGGGAACCTTGTACCCTGTTTGGTTTTTTTTTTTTATATATATATAAAAAAGTGGTATGATTACCAATATAAACTTTATGTACCTATGAAATACATAATATAGATTATAGAATATCAAATTCCTGGAATCTGTGTAGCGGGGAATACCTGAATTCAGAGATGTTTGCCATCCTTGTTGGCAATCGTTAAATTCTAGGACATATCACTGCAGCAATCTTCTGTTGCTCTATTCCAATTCCCCAATTTCCGTTAAACATCATTCTATATATATATATATATATATATATATATATATATATATTTTTTTTTTTGTTAAATTTGGTTATCACTTTGTTACTGTTATGATTAATATTTACTCAGAATAACTGGTTTTGATATTGGTTTGTTTTCTGCAGTTCAAATAAACTGGGGCTGAAATGTGTGCAATCGACCATGTTGGCCTTTTTAATATTCCTCAAGCTTCATTCTTAATGTACAAAATTTTCACAAGACAGCAGCCAGTGAAATTTCAGAATGATCTTTTGTAGCATACCAGAATTCCGACAATTGTTCGTGATCAGTTAGCTCTAAAATTTGCCAGAGGTCTTGGAGTACAGTATTCTTTTACCTGTTGTTTCTTGTTTTTCTTGTTTGCCTTTGGTACTGGGCTGATTTATGTCAAATAGTTCATCTAGTTCTTAATTTCCTTTTTTTCGTTTTTATTACAAAGCTTTTTTAGTAGATTGTATGGGATATTTGTTTCAGTCATTAAATCTTCAATTTGAGATTGAAATCTATAAGTTGGTGCCTTAGATTTTGATGCTTTTATGTCTTTGGACATCTTGGATCAACACTGTTAGCATTGCTGTTGTACGCTTCTTTTGTTTCTTTTACATCTTCTACATTCTTTTTGTGATATTAACTACCAATACTACTGAACACCCTTCCTCTAGATGCCGTCAATGTATAATCTGTCTTGAATTGTAAAAATCTGTCTTTAAACTCAATCTAGAGTTACTGGCTACCATTATTGTAAGGGGAATAATCTCTTCACAATTGTTTTTTTTATTTATTTTTTATTTTTTACAAATTACACTAAGTATGATCGGTCATACATTATTGATTAAAGTATGACCGGTCATACTTAGTGTAGTTTGTATGAGTTTGTAAACAAAAAATTTGTAAATATAACCTTCCCCTTATTGTGATGCAAAATATAGCTTTATTTTGATGTTGACATAATCATATTTTTAAAATTGTTAATTGTGTTGAGGCAAAAGTGGGTTATATGAGTCGTTAATTGTTAAGAGGGTTAGCTAATAGCTGATACCGGAAGAAAAGAGATTTAGACCTTTTAAAGAGGATCACCTCCCCAAATCACACCCTTTCATTATAATCACCATTGTTTCTCTTTATCTTTTCCTTACAATATTTCTTTCCACGTTAGAAATTAAAGTAGTCAAGTGTTGGATATTAGTGAAATATTTTTTATAGTTATTATCTTATTACATATTTTATAAAATTTTATTCGAATTTTCGTGTGGAGGTTATAATTTATTAAATATTAATAATTAATTTTCAATAAATTATAACTGTTAGATTGACGAAAATCAACAGTTAAGATTTTGTAGTAAAAAGTAGTAAGAAAAATAGATAGTATCTATAACCTCTCCAATTTTAATGAATATCTTATAATATTTTATAAAATAATGCGACTTTGGTGTGGAGTTGATGTTACTTTATTATAACCGACAAAGAATATATTAAGAGAGGACATAGTTTATTGAAGGAATACGATTTCAAGAGAGCTATATAGTTTGAAAAAAAAAAAAAAAAACCTTACTTCTTGCAAATAAAATAAGCAAGTAGATTAAACCATTGAGGTACTTCATATGTCGCCTAGAAAATGCTAATTAATTTAGAATTGAAGTAAGGGGATTAATCTTCAATGGCCTAAACCCATGATGAAGACTTGCTTGCCATACTTTCTCAATGCTAAACATGATGTCTCCACACTCATTAACGTTCCAATCTTCTAAAGCATGCACTATTCCAGCAATACGCCACGCACTCATCACTCTTCTTGGCAACCAATTCTGTTGCATATTGAAATTCGTAATTTTACTTAAGAAATTTTAACATCAAAATGGTTGAAAGCATGGTGCAAAGTGTATCTACTAACCTCACAAGAGTGCACATTCTCTAAAGAAGGGGGAGTTATCATGGCTGGTGTGCTATGGTAGAAGCAGTCTATGCGCAGTTTCTTTGGAGGGAATTGTGAAAAAGGGATAAACAATGATCCTTTTGGTGCCTTTTTTTGTTCAGCCTCATTACATTGGTCTCCTACTACCCATATCTGCAAATTCAAGTGGGACCCATGATTTTGATGATAAAGATAGGATATTCATACTACTATTTTTTTACTACCACTCTAATCACTATTAAATCAAACTTTTCAGCAAAAAGTGAGTAAAGTTGCTAAAAAATTTGATCTAACGGTGATTAGAATGATAGTGAAAAAAATAATAGTACGAATATTCTACATTTTGATATGATAACTTTAAATAAATTGAAGCATTTGCTTTTTCTTGAATTAAACTGTGAAATATAGAAATAAAGTGGGGAATTATTAAAGGAAAAACATTTTCTCAATAAACTGAAATTTGCATTTGCTTTTTCTCTTTTTAATAAATGTGGGACCCACTAGTTGAGTCACAACATGAAAATTGAATTCTCATGCAACATGAAAAAATCAAACCTCATTTAGAAGGATTTACCTTTGCAGTATAGGATACCGGGAAAACCAAATTCTTTTTGGACTCGGTGGAGAGCCTTAATTGAAGATTGTCATAATCATCCTTGTACATTGTTGTAACCTAAACAAAAATTCCATTTATTATATGTGGAAACAAAGCGAAATTAGAGTTCAATATTTATTTTTTTGTACACAGATTAGGGTTCAATAATATATTGTTTAGAATTTCAATATTTAAAAAGGTTTTCTACACTTTGCCCATTAATCCTTTCTCATATTGGTTTAATTAAGATTTTTATCTGGAGTTTACACAATTTATGAAAATTAATATGTAAATTTAAATTTGAAATATTATGATAATAAAACGAATTGTCTTGCCATTTGAATAAACTAGTGTGGTATATCTCGATATTCTACTACAACAAGTTGACTTCAATTCATTGAATGGTTTACCTATTCTATAATTCCAAATTCAATAAATGAAATAAAAGATTACCTCAAGTTGTTTTAAGTTTTACAAACCCGTCCCATAAACAATTCATTGAAATGGCTAGCTCTAGCTATTTAGTCATTGAAAATGCATCTTTAGTGAAGCGAAGTCATGTTTCTAATGATTCTAAAATCGCCTTTTGTTGAAATAATTGCGCAAATAAAATCAAACATACCTTCGTACCCCTTTCACATAAAGCATTGGCAATGGCATACGAAACCTTAGTAAGTTTACCACAAAGAAGCACTTGGGTTGCCTCTATGGGAATACTGTTAAGAACAATAGCCACAACTAAGCTACTGCCATCCACAATCTTTATCTTAAGCTGGGGATATTTTTGAATGTAAAGCTCCCCATATTTATTCAGCTTGTCTCCCTGCATTATTAAAGATAAAGTTTATATATATATATATATATATATATATATATATATATATATATATATATATATCTCCTATAGAAAATGTTTTCCCTATATATATATATATATATATATATATATATATATATATATTCTTTGAGACAAATAATTATTGTAATAGATAGTTACACTTTGCCGGTTAGGTAAATAAAAATTATTACAATATTAAATTATTTGTGTACTTAAACTTTTAAAAGAGTTGGTTTATAATATGATATTAAAACTTCTATATGAAGACCACATTGTCTTTCCACAAGATATTACTTGAGATTAACACCTTGGACACAGTCGCGAATAGGTCCTGTGACAATTATGTTATGACTAATATATTTTTTTCACTTGATTTAATCATGTTTATATATATCGTAATGCCTATCAGCTAAAAAAGTGAATAAAGTCATTGAACATTTTCATTTTATAACTTTCATATAAGAAATTTTTAACTTTTTCTATATAACTTACTAATATACCAATGAATCAAAGAGAGAGAATGCTAAAAAGTTTTTGAAAAAAGAGAAAATGTTGATCCAATGGTGATTAGATAGGTAATGAATTGGTAGTAGAAGATTTTGGTAGTAAGAATAACCCTCCTCAAGAAATATCTGCAAAATATATAAGATAGCGTGCCTAGCATGACCTGAGCCTATTTGGAGCACCTGATAAAGAAGATAGGATATGATAACTTATCATATCCTACTTTTATCTCTTGTTTGGTGGGTCAATAAGATATGATTAGCTTATCCTATTATCTTATCCTATCCAATACATGATTTCTTATCCTATGGGGGAGCTGAGTTAGGATTCAACAGGATAGGATACCAATATTGGATACCCAATATATCCTCACGCTACCCAATATATCCCCACGCTACCCAATATATTGTATTTATTGCATTATATTTTATTTTTCTTTGTCTTTTTTCCTTTTATATAATCTTATCAGATTACTAATCAGATGCTCATCAAACACAAGACATGATATGTTATCATGCTTATTAACCCAATATCATATCCTACTCTTATCAGCCTTATATCATATCCTACCATTATGCTATCATGTCCACCAAACAACCTTATCATATCATAAGTACATGACAAATGTTCTAATAGTTACTTTATAGTGACATGGTTTATGAATCACTATTAAATGGATGGAAAGAGCTAAACTATAATATTTTTCATCGTTTGAGAACTTCAACCACTAGATGTATATCACTTTTGGTAGGCGCAAACAACATACCTTATATAATACATGATGAATAAAAAATGCTCATTAAAATAAAAGAATAAGTCATACAAAAAAGAAAAATAATGAACATATAAAAAAGGGAGGGTTATATTGACAAATTTTTTTCTTACAAACTTACAAACTACACTAAGTCTAACCAGTCATACATTATTGATTGAAGTATGACTAGTCAGACATAGTATAGTTTGTAAATAAAAAATTTGTAAATATAACATTTCTCTATAAAAAATAGATACTTGCCTGGTTTAAAAGACCAAGACTTAAAACCTTAACTTTGCTCAACTCTGCCTGAATTATTGCTTCTTCAATAAGTTTGTTTAATGCTTCTCTTTGCCATTTGGAAAGGTACTGTAAATGTATAAAAGAGAAACAAAATTATTTATTTTTCTCATGGAGAAACTAGAGTAATCTTACCCAAATCTTACTTGTACATGGAATCTTGGTATAACCCATGATTGCAAATTGAGCATTTGGAAAGCGTTCCTCTCCAGAACAAATGTTTGACCATAAAACCAAGTCACAAGAGCAGACCAAAGAGTGAATGGCCACATCAAATAGAGGTACCATTTAGAAGATTGGGGTCTTGATGCTAAGGAAGCAAATCCCAACCTTAGATGATAGATGGACTCAGGGGTTGTAAGGTGTGTTAGATGTACCACATTTGGTGACCCTTCTTCTTTCTTCAAGGATATTTCGTATGTGGTGTCTGTAGTCTTGTCCATGGTTCCAAAAATGTAATCATAAAAGGGCATGAAAAGTGAGTAGTTAGTCCGAAACTGTGTATGATGCAGTGAGTGGAACCTGTCACATACCAAGTTTAGTTAGTTATTGTCCTCTTTATCTTTTTTTCTTCCTTTTTGTTTTCAATGGTTAGGGTAAAGTGTGTATCATTTTAAAGGATATAAAGTTGTGTCATTTTAAGAGAGAGAAAGAGATAGATAAAGGAGGAGAGAGAGTTGATAAAAAAATAAAGGTATGGGTCCTACTTCTTTGTGAGAGTGAAAGGATATAAGTTATGTCATTTAAAAGGATAAACACTTTTCTCCGATGGTTAACATTGGTGTTTACAAAGAATATATGCAATATTTTGTTTGTAACATAAATAATTGACTATGTTTTGGATCTCATTATTAAATAAGAATAATTTTAAATATTTGAAAATATAATTTTATAATTCAATTTTTATTTTTATATTATCTTGTGTATTGGAAATAGGTATTAATTGAACATGTTATTAAAGTGAAAAAGTATTTTTCAAGGATTTACAAATATTGGATGCAATTTTTGAAAAATTATTCACTAGTCAATTTACGGTCAAATATAAAATTAACGAAACATATTTCATGTATATAATAAATTTAAAATTAAATATATTTAAGACTTATTGACCATGAAGAAAATGATCAGCATAATAAGTAACGGTGTCAATTTATTAAAAAAAAGTAATTTTATTTTATAAAATATGCTTACGATCAATTGAATATTTGCAATGTATTGAATAAAAATTTCTTATACATATTTAGCTAATCATAATTGCTACTTCAGGAAGCAGATTGAAAATAAGTTTGACGGAAAAATATACAATTAGGTTTTGGGAAAAAGAAGTATCGTTTTAAAGCACACAAGTTTGTGTCCTTTTAGGTGATTTACTGGTTATACTTTGTGTAAATATGAAAAGTTGATTTTTTTTTCCTTTCATGAGTCACATCGTTGACGTATAAAGTGGAAAAAAAGAAGTAATTTTCAGATTTACACAAAGTATGACCGGTCATATTTTGTGTAACACACTAAAACACTAAACCCGTAGGTTTACTGTGTTGATCAACTTTAAATTTAGTAAAATGATAACTTTTTGTTGATTAAGTCTACGTTAATTAGGTTTACTGATCTATATGAAACAATCTCTTTTAAATTTAAATGAAAAGTCATATGTTAATTATTTACATTAATCAGAAAGTGGTAAGACTATAGGTAACACAGAAACTTATATCTTTTTTTTAAGAGTATATGTTTATCAACTTAGTTCTAAGAAAAGCAAAAATGAACAAAAGAATTGAATAAAACTCCTTTAAGGTGAATTGTTAGTAAAACAAATAAGTAGATATGTTGTTAATTCACAACCACAAAAGAAAAGGATATATTTAATTTAATTTAAACTTTTTCATAATTTTAACCCACCAAAATAAGGATAAATAAATATTCTTATTTCTTATTTTTTAAAAAATATATTAAAATAATTTTTTTAAAATATTAAAATTCATATAATTAAATAATAACACATTCAGAGAGGTTCGAATAAGTATCACATAAACTTCTAAAATCCATCACTATTAATTTATTCATAATCTTAAATCTAAAATCTAATTATTTATATCTTATTTTTCACGTCAGGCACTTGATATTCAAGTTAATGTTTTTTAGAATTTGTAAAATGATTTCATATTTTCAATTTTTTCTTCTTCATGTTTTTACTATGAAAACTGCATCATTAAGAGGATAGATATCAAATCATCAATAACTGCACAAGTCAAAATACAACGCAATAATTAATAATGATTGTTTTGAATATGAATAAGTTCAATATTAAGAAATCGTTATCAGAAACAATGACATATATTAATTGCGTACGTAAATGGCCAAAAGGTCATGGCCCATATGGGTTGTCTCAGTCACACAATAACGATCTGCATTGGCAACATGTACGTTAATTAATTAATAATTGAACTATTTGATTGAAGTATAACTAATTATATGAATGCAAAAAGCTAAACATTAATTATGAGTCACATCTAACTCTTTCTAATAGGTTTTTATCTAAAATTAATCAATTTAATTTATTATATACTTTAGCCTATTTTACGAGTTCGCAACTTCAAAACTACAGAAAGTGAGTTATAAATATGTGATTTAGTTTACCTATAAAAGAGAAAATCAAGAACACCCGTGGACGACGCTCAAGCCATTTATTAAGTCATTGCCCTACCTTTTTTTTTTTTTGGGTATAACCGGGAGGTATCCCGGTTCAACCTCCTCCAGTCATCTTGCCCTCGGGGTACGGTCCTGTAGACTAGCCCCTAATTGGAACAACGGGTGCATTGAGCTTTGCTACCGGAAGAAGGATGAAACTAATCCACCAACCGAATATAAATATTTGACATCTTTGTTTCTTTGTAAAATTTATGAATATTAGATTTTTTTTGTTAAGAATTTATTTGAGACTATGTAAATTAAAAATATTACTCAAACAAATCCTTGGAAGTTCAGTTGCCAACTGAGCTACCCCTGGGTTCATTGCCCTACCCTTTTACTCGATAAATATAGTACAAAGCAAACTTGAAATGTGTCACCTTTATTGAGCTGTATGGTTTTTAGTAGTTAAAAGTGTCCAATGAGTTTATTATACGTGACCACTTCCAAAGTGCTCTAATTGCTCAACCGCATCTTTATCAAAATGAAAGCTACATTTCTGACAGTAAATTTTACAAGTGATTCTTATTATTACCAGGAGATTTTATACGAAAATTTGTATATTAATAAATTTTTAAATTTATATTATTTATTATTTATATGCGTATTGTTATCACTTTATAATTATCAAGTTTACGTTTAATTATCTAAAGTACATAATACACTTTCTAAAATCCAAATACATTATGAACATCATTTTACAACGGGATTGATTCTAAGGCTTTCTCTTCTATGCAGTTCTCTCTCTCTCTCTCTCTCTCTCTGTGTGTGTAACAAAATTCACATAATTTTTTTTATCTTTGATATTTTTTAAGATAATAATTAAGTAAAAGTTACATGATATTGAATTATAACTTGATGAGAAGTTCAATAATTTATTGGATTTTTTATTCCAATGATCTTATGAAAAATTCATCTTAAGCTCTTCAATTCCTTTAATTTAATATAATAATATAACTGATATACTATTTAGTAGTTAACTTTGAAAGAAAGGATATACTCATGGCTAGGGTTATATTTACAAACGTTTTTTTGTTTACAAACTCTTACAAATTACCATATCTTCACCCAGGAGAACACTAAGTCACACTATCTTCTCTCAGAGAACATAGTGTTCTCCCGGAAGAACTTAGTGTATTTGCAAAAGAAAATTTGTAAACAGATCCTCCCCTACTCATATATTATAGGCTCATACCGACAACGTAGGTAGCATTATACAAGAATATATATGATGGGCCTATAATAAATAATCCAAGTCCATTAATATTTTAGAAGTAGTATATATAGAAGTTTATGGTGATGTTTCTATTATTCATGCATTTAGAATTGGTCAGTGGGGAAATGGAAATCCTCTAGGGAACTCTTGAGCCTAGGTGTTTGGTTTGAGGGGGAGTTGAGTAGGGGTGGCAATTTAAGACACGACCCGCCAACCCAACCCGGACCCGACACGAAATTTTCGTGTTCGGGTCAACCCGTTTAATAAATGGGTCATGTTCGGGTTGGAAAAATATAACACGAAAATATTCGTGTCGGGTCACGGGTCAACCCGTGAACCCGCTATGACCCGCAAATATAATTTTTTTTTTATTTTTTCAAGGTTATTATGGTAATTTTATTGAATGATATAAAAAAAATATACACTCTAGGTTTCTTTTTATTGAAGATTTTTTTTTTGTTATATTGCAATAAGATTTGGTGCTTTTTTGGGGCGAGTCGTGTAATAAACGGATCACACTTATATTATAAGATTTTTCGGGTCGTGTCGTGTCAACTCGCAGAAAAAGTGGGTCGTGTTCGGGTTGAGAATTTTGACACTAATAATTAATCGGGTCGTGTTCGGGTTGAATCTATTCGTGTTGGTGTCAGACACAGGTCGACCCGAACCCGACCCACGAACACGATTTGCCACCCTAGAGTTGAGGCTTTCTTGGTTTATTTTTCTGCGATTTATCTTTATAAGGAGCTTCCCTCCACTTATATTTTCTGCAATTTCTTATTAATAATATTAGGTTCCATCAATTTGGTATCAATAAGAAAATATAAGAAATTTGGGATATCCAATATTTTTCAAGCGATGAAAGGAAAGGAACCTTTTATCATATATTAAGAAGAACCCTTAGTTTCTTCCTTTGTGACCAAAAAAAGAAAAGAAAAGAAGAACCCTTAGTAAAAAAGAAAGAAAAAAAAAAACCCTTAGTATATTTCTTAGTTTTTTAATTTTTGGTTTTCTATGGATGTACCACCCATTTACATAAGATTAATGATTCTCGTGGTGAATGTTTTTGCTATTGACCCTAAATTGTTTCGTATAGAATTCAAATCAGAAACCTTTCAACCGAACATATATTTTTGTTTGGGCACAACTCACTTATCTAGAGGTTCTAGCTTTTTATTTAACTCTCATAAAACTTGATAGTGTGAAGAGTTAGAAACTTACGATGGCGTATACATGAGATACTTTAGGAAGGGAAAGGTGGAGAAGATAGCCTTTGGAATGAACTCGAAATTGCAGTGTCCCAAATTGTTCATGAAGTCAATGTATGCGAGATAGCCTGCAAAGGATGCTATGGATGCTGTTCTTGAAAATATCGTTGTTAATAGTGGAATGGCAAATAGCACAAAGTAGGCCACGTGTTCGGCAAATGGATGGATCACAGCTGCAAAATTGAAGAACACAATAAGTGCATGTCGCAAAAATATCTTTTACATTTCTAAGTTTTGCTAATTTGTCTAGAACTTTCCTTTTCAGAAATTAAAGCCACATGCCTTGCTAATATGCCTTGTTAAATTTGTGGTCCATGTCATAAAACCTATTTCCATGTCACAAAACCTATTTCTATTTAAGCTTATAATAGATTTATGAGTTTTATAATTCTCATTTTAAGGAGAATTATAATCTCATATATTTCCTTAAATAAAAAAAACACGTAAATCACGTGTTAGAAAAAATTATATGTAGGACCCTTATTAGCACGGAAATCAAAGAATGTGTAGAAAAATTATAATTTTCATTTTGAATGAGAATTACAAAACCTTATATTTATATCTCATATAATCCATTTTAGATTCTTGACATACAAATATATTTCCTTAAAACAAAATATAAACAATAAATCACTATTCATAATATCCCAATTTCAAGGATAGCAATAAAGAAAATTCTTATGCATAACTTTATCATTATATAATTATTTATTTGCTCGGTTTAAACTCGTGACCCGGACGAGAGTAGTACTAGAATGAGTTATGTCTTCATAATGAAAAAGTTCTCGTGTTTCATCTTTTTTTTAAAACGAGTGAACTTAATGTAATGGTAAAATTACTCCTTTATGATTAAAAAGTTACATGTTCAAATTTATTAAACAACTTCTTTATAAATATGCAATAATTGTAACATAAAAAAAATTGCCCTCATTCTTACCCTTTGCAGAATAATGAGTGGAATTGTTCAAATCAGTGGCCTAATGGTTATCAAGAATAACTTTACTACCACTCAGACTCGTCCTCTCTTTGAGGACGTGATAAAAAGAATTGTTTCAAATATTATTTCTCCCCCATTAAAACAACCATGCAAGTGTTGAAAAGTATGAATTGCAATAAGATAAAAAGGAAAAGGAAAACGTACAAGTAATGGGTTCTGTAACAATGGAGGAATGATGATGAGAATGGTAACGAGAATAGAGGAAGTGGTGATGAAGTGCTCTGTGTAACCAATAATAAAGATACTCCACTGGTCCAGAATGCAACAAAGCTGTGATAACAACGCCATCAGTTTTCCACAAGGGCAAGTGAGAAGCTTCTGGAATTAGCATATGACCTATATAAAACAAGATCCCATTGAACAAGATCTGGTCATCCCTGAAAAATTGACATTTACATAAGATGTTGGTAAAAGGAATATAAATATCTTCATATAATCACGTAAAGAACCAATTCAACCCAAAAGCTTAAGCTACTGGGTGAGGGTACATTAATAGTTTTATATATTTCAACACGTTCCCTCACACGAGATCCCAATGGCCTTGAATGAAGGACAATGCACAGGCCCACCTACCTGTGCGAATAAAGAAATTCCATCTGAAAGAAAGTGGGGGCAGCGAGGATCGAACCCGGGACACGAGGTTCTGATACCATGTAAAGAACCAATTCAACCCAAAAACTTAAGCTATTGGGTGAAGGTACATTAATGGTTATATATATATATATATATATATATATATATATATATATATATATATATGTATATATATATATATATGTCAACAAATTAAAATGATAAATTGGAGCAATCATTCACAGTCATATATATAACCATATTTAGAAGGCACCGTGCCTATATATATAAAAAGTTTTGGAAAATTGTTATGTTGAAATCATTAAAATATTAAGCACTAACCAATTGCTTTCTCGATCAACTTGTTCAAACTCAATGCCCTTATCAACGATTCTGTTTTTGCCTTTGGCAGTTCGATACCGAGACAGAGTGATCCAAATTTGGTCGTGAAGCATTCTGACCATCATATATGGGAAGATGAGGAAGTAACTAAGGTCCCTCTCCTTTGGATCTTTTGCTAGGAAAGAATAGGTGCTGTGTACAATCCATGGTGTCAAAATCACCCACTTTTCATCCATTCCATACATAGAAATATAAAAAAATATAAAAATGTTAGCTACATTATTTTTTGCATAAATTTATGGGAAATAATGCATGATTGTTCAAGTTATGAGTTTGATTATGGTAAAGCTACTATAGCGTAAAAATGGGAGAAAAAAATGATTAGAAATACTAAATAGTATAGTAGAGATATAATTAGCTTAGAAAAATAATGATTACATAGTTCATCATAACTATGAAACCTTAAAACTCCCAAGAGGCTTCCATGGCCAATTAGTTAGTATGCCAGGCTTGGACGCCATCGTTATGATAATATATATAGGGTATAAGAAGAGTGCCAAAGAGTTGTGTACATGCTCTTTGGGAACAAGGTAGCTATATTTATAATGGCCAAAAATAAGCTAGCTGCATTTATGAGCTTGATTGAAGCCGAGGGTATAGAAATATGTCATGTCATTACAAATTTTGGACCAGATCTAAACAAGGAAAATAAATTTTGGAAAAACTCCGTATAGTTAGGTAAATGGGGACGCAAAGTTAGTTTTGAAATGACATAACTTGTGTCATTTCACTCTCACAAAGATGTGAGACCCACACCTTTATTTTTTTTGTCAACTATCTTTCCTCCTTATTTATCTCTTTCTCTAACTAAAATGACACAACAAAACATAAAACAAAAGACAAAGTTCATTATTTCCGTAAAAATGATGTTATCGTCAACTTTTTCTTTTTATGTTATTACTTTAGTTACTATAACGTTGATTTTGTATCACTTTTGCTACCCAATATTGAAATTTTACTGAGATATGGGCTAAATTATCCCAAATGCCGATTAGTCTCGTAAGCCTATCTAATTCAAAGATAGATTTAGTAAATAACATCTCATATCAATTTCTATCTTAAGTGGGGTCGAGTTGGCTTACGGGGCTTACGGCCTCGCTTATATCAGGCCAGGCTCCGCGTATTACATACAGGTAAGAAGAATAGGCTCGGATTTTTAAAAAAGCCTATTTAATTAGAAAGCATACCATATGTTTTTTTACATGCCAGCCTATAAGCCTTCAGGCCAGCCTACATCATATTATTTATTAAATAAATAAAATAATATTATTCATAGTAGTACCAAATGGTGATAGCTCAATTGGTGCATGTGAGCTGGGTAGGTGGTGGAAGGACCTATGTTCAATTCCCACCAATACCACCTTTGGGAGGGATATAATTAGATCTGTACCAATCTCTACAGTAGCATCAGAATCAACGTTTAGTGCTGGAGGAAGAGTTATTAATGCTTATCGTTCTAACTTGCTTGAAGATACAATCCAATCTTTAATATGTAGTGGAGATTGGCTACGTAATAAGTATAGCTTGAAGAAAAAATAAAAGACATAAATTTAATCGATTGAAATTATTTTATAATTTAACTATATTTGATTACATTTTAATACAAATTTGATTTTATTTCTTATGTAGGAAGAACCCACATCTCAGCATGTAAGATTTCCTATATGAATGTATTAAAAGGTTTTTTTTCTTAATATGACGTCATTATAATTACCAAGTTGAATTACTTAATTCATTTCCAAAACATTGCCTATATGTGAATTGCAAAAGACAACTATCTACAATGAATAACCTCATATATAAATAAGTGAGTATCTAAGTCACGGATCTACAACACGTAGTCCGAACAATATTCTGATACGTTAATACAACTCAAGTCTAAAACATAGAGTCAAGTCAACGTGGCATGGACAATCCACATGCACACCAAATAAGACAACTAAGCCCCACAAAAGTCTCATATCAAATAACATAGTACTAAAGATAAAGCAATGTCAGCATCCAGCAAAATCATCACAATAGCATGCAATCAGCTAAGCTTCGGCCTCCTGCCGTCCGAGGTATCAACCCCAGCATTACCTGAACCTGAAATGGTGCCCCAAACGTGGGGTGAGATCTCTAAACAGAAATCTCGGTAAGACAAGGGGTCCTCAAGGATCTTCCACCCCAAGCTCACTTACATTTAACAATATAAGTTCCAAAATATTGCAATGCAGCAGATAATCATGCCATGTGTGTTATAACAATTCTACTGGCCAGAGAAATGCAGGACGTACGCCTACAACCCCACAATAGTACAAGGAACACCACTTGCACCTCACCCAAGTCTCACCATCTTGCATGTCCCCACATACTCAGGTTTACCGTATAGGTGGAACACTACATGTATACCATAAGCACTTGCACATAACAGCTCAATAGCATTTCAATAAAGCAATACATGAAAACAACATCATGCATATAAACCATCTCCCCATGGGACATGGTGGAACCAACAATGGCTAAACCGAGGACACGAAAGCTTACCTTGCAAGCTAACTATCCAAGCCAAGAGTCCACACAAGCTCAAAGACCACAAACAACTCAATCATAATCTGCTTATACAATAATTCATCATCAATAACCATTGCTGAAGGTTACATTGAGTGATTAGGGCTTTCCGTCTTATTTTAAGAGATATTACACAATTTCTGCAGGAGGTATTTGAATACTCCTCGATGAGTATTCGAATACTCCAAGTCTCCAGAAAGTATCCGAATACTTTCACTTAAGTATTCGAATACCACAAGGTATCCAAATACTTTTCACTCAGTATCTGAATACCACCAGGTATTCGAATACAAATACCCAAGTATTCGAATACTATCACGTGTTCGAATACTTCTTCAACAGTATTCAAATACTTTTCTTTCTAGAAAAGTATCACAATACTCCAGCAAGGAGTATTCGATTACCAAGGGATAAGTATTCGAATACTCCACGAAAAATATTCGAATACTCCACGAAAAGTATTCGAATACTTATCAGAAAGAATGCAGAAACTCGAGCATTCTTCTGCATAATTCCATTTTTATGGGTTCTAAAGTGATCTGGAGTCCAATGACTCCATAAACAGAGGTTCATTAACATGTTTTAGACTTAAATTACCAGTCTTTAGCTCAAACGGTTCAAGATTCGCTTTTTAATGGATTAAACAAGCTTAATACTTCAAAATGACAAAGTGTGATCATGGTATACCTTCTAAGGTTCCAAAACTCCGAAAATGAGTGCCCTTGAGGCTCTCAAACCAGCACCAAGATAATGACTTCAAAGGCTCACAAATTTGACCATCAAAGTTTGGTTCTTTGCTACCAAGAAAGCTTCTTGAAGCTCAAAGTGCCAACACAAAGTGACTCACCACCCAAACTCAGAATCACAACATTATGATCTAACTCACAGCAGCCCAAACACTCAGAACAAAGTCACAAACTCACCCCCAAAGCTACCTCACCCCCAAGTGTTTAGGTGAAGGTTTCAAGAAGGAAATGGCTTCTTGGCTCAAGGAATGGAGAAGGGAAGGCAATGGAATAGTGGGAAAGGGTTGATCAGTCTCCAAGTCACGCTGGAGTTATAAAAATGCCTAGGGTTTTGGGCCAAAAGTCATATTTATAGCAGGTTTAAACTTAAGCGCACAGTATTAGCACTAATAGCTACACTTATCGTTTTAATCCTAAACTTAGGATTCTGAGCCTACTCATTTTTCTAATATTTTTCATATTTCTATTTTATTCTTCGCAGCTCCTTTTCGGTACGCGCTTTTACATAGGCAGTATCAGTTCTGGCACCAGTTCTCATTATTTTGACCCGAAACTTGTTTTACTAGTCCTATATATTATTCTACGAATATTCATGCACTTATTATAATTTTCTGGGATACTTCACCGGTACGCACTTATACCGTGGAGCAGAACCGGAATCTGCACTTTTCGTCCGAAAAGTGACTTTCAGTATTATTTTACACTTACTATAATTATTCAAGCTTTCTCATAATTATTAGGGTCAATTATGAAATTATTTCCTATTTGTCATATTTATTTAATTAATTTCATAATTAACGGTGCGGATTCTTACGCTGAACCTAGCCATTTTTCTAGGATTTATCATATTTTTATTACAATTTTTGCAGCACTTTGCCGGTATGCGCTTTTATGTAGTCGGTATCAGTCCTGATGCCAGTTCTCATTATTTTGACGCTAGACTTGTTATTCCAGTCCTATATATTATTCTAGGAATATTTCCATACTTATTATGATTTTCTGGGATACTTCATCAGTACGCTCTTATACCGTGAAGCAGAATCGGTATCTGCACTTTTCATCAGAAAAACAACTTTCAACATTATTAAGCCCTTATAATAATTATTCAAGTCTCCCCGTATTTATTCTACGTCAATTATGGAATTGTTTCATAAACTCACATTAATTAATTAAATTCCTGAACTAACGGTGCAGGTTCTTACAGATCTGATGAAATATATGTTATTTAGTTTGAGTATTTTACTTCTGAAATTGACTTAAATGCATATTGTGATGAGTTGTTATTGTAATTCATGGTTCTGTTTGGAAGTTGAAATTGTGATTTTTGTTTTAATAATAGGTTTTAAGTATTTTGTGAAGTTGATTAATAGTTATACTTGGAAATTAAAAGTTAACGGGCCAACGGGCCAAGTCACTCCATTTATTTTTTTATAAATGGACTAAGTCAGGTTAACAAGGGGAAATTAAAAAAAATTTATATTTGCTTGACTTGGCCAGGTTAACAAGGGTTCACGTACTATGCTATCAGGCTAGGTCAAATTAAATTTTTTTTGGCATAGACTTGGACTTTTCGGGACAAAACTCGACCAAGCTCAGCCCACTTTCACCCCTACTTATTAATAACTCGCCTATAGGAATAATAGAGTAACTTTAAGAACAATAACTACTAAGGCTTCAACTGAAATGCACAAACCGAAAGAACAAAGTGGACTTGATGAATTAAAGAGGTTTATTTATATTTAGGATCAAAACTATTCTAGGAAGAGTTTGGAACAAGGGTTCAAATTTTCTCCTTTCAATGGAGAAGAAATTTTCTACAGTAATCGATTTTCAATATGTATCCCCAGGGGTACATAGTGTAAATATGAAAATCATTTTTTTCTCTCTCCACGTCAACACTATCTACCCCTGGGGGTATAGTGAATCCTCTTCATAGTTAGAGGTCAAAAAGACTATCTTCAAAAAAAGAAAAATGATAAGTGTCATAACTGTAGAAAATGGGATCACTGGGTAGCAGAGTGTAAGCTACCAAATAAGTCAAAAAATAACACACCATAAAATGAGGCTAATATGTTAATTAATGAACCTGAGTCTCAAGCTTTCATTTGAATAATGAAGAATGGAAAGGCTAGTGTCTCTTTTGAGTGGTGGTTAGATAGCGGTGCAACCTGTCATGCTACAAATGATAGGAATTTGCTTACTGAGGTCATAGTAGTGAAAGAAACGGTAAAAAATTGCAATGGTGCTGAGGCAGATGTGATTCATGTTGGAACTGCAAATTTGATGCTTTCTTGAAGTAAGTTTCTAACTCTAAAATAAGTTAGAGTAGTACCTTTACTTAAAAAGAAATTGATATCTTTGCTTGATAAAGATGGTATGTCTTTCTTAACTATAAAGTTGGTGTTTTCTTCAAGTAAATTACTAACTCTAAAACAAGTTAGAGTAGTACCTTTACATAAAAGGAAATTGATATCTTTGTTTGATAAAGATGGCATGTCTTTCTCAACTATGAATAGTATAGTAACTTTATCTATTAACTCATGTTATTTTGGCTGTGCATTCATGGTTAATGATATGTATAGGTTGAGTTTATATATTAAGAGCATAAACTATGTGAGTTCAACTTTGATTGATCCAAAGTTGTTACATAATAGACTTGTACATGTGAATTACAGGAAAATACAACATTTTGCTAAAACTCATAATATTCCATTGGATGCCTCTATTCGATTTGAAAAATGTGAAGTATGTGCACAAACTAAGATCATTAGAAAATCTTTTAAGTTGGTTTTTAAATTCACACAACTTCTTGAGCTAATACATTATGACCTTTGTGACTTTAGAAATTGTGTTACACTAGAGCTGGTCAGATATTGTCATGTTTATTTGTTGAAATCAAAAGATGAAGCTTGTATGATTTTCAAGTCAAGAGTAGAAAATCAACTGAACTTGAAAATTAATAGGTTTAGGAGTGATAGAGGAGGAGAATACACATTATAGGGTTCAAGGAATTCTACGCTTCAGAGGGCATAATACTTCAAGATTGATGGAGGTGATGAGTTTGAGATAGAAGGGTTTTGAGGTACTTGAAGTATTACATCAAAAGACATCAAATTTGGAATGTTCAACAATGTTACCTCCAGCTTAGAAAACCATAGAGATATTGCAAGCTATTGGGCTCCGGCCCGTATGGACCCAAATAACCATGCCTTAACTTATTGAGCATGTATGTGAATATACTATTGGACTATATTATTAGGGAAAAATGTGTGACATTTTAAAGGATTTAAAGTTGTGTCATTTTAAGAGAGAGAAAGAGATAAGAGAGTTGACAAAAAATAAAAATAAAGGTGTGGGTCTCATCTCTTTGTGAGAGTGAAAGAATATAAGTTGTGTCATTTAAAAGGATAAACAATTTTCTCATATTATTAATATATCCAACATGAACTACAGAGTTTCTTCAACTTTGATGGCTTAATACATGTTTACTATTTTTTAAGATAAATAATTCATTGCTTTTAAAAATAGAGAGGTAGATAAACATATTAAAGTTCTATGGATATTTATATAGATAGCATCCATTTGTTTTTCTAAGTACAGTACTTAACATACTTATTTCAGAAAACGACATAAGAGCTACAACGAGGCAGCCAAATACGTTGCTAAATTTCCCCACTGGCCATTAATAATGAGCTAATGATTTGACTGGCACGGGTTGGAATCCATGTTGAAGAGTTGAATGCCACACTTTGTCTATGTTGTGCATTGTGTATCCACACTCATGTTCACTCCATCCTTCCAAAGAGTGTACTATCCCAGCTATGCGCCATGCACTCATAACCCTCCTTGGCAACCAATCCTGCAATGTATGAATGATGTTTAAAGTTTTATCTTTTGGGGTGCTAACTATACTTATTAAATCTTCCTGGTAGAACTTCAAAAGGGTGATTTAATCAATACAACTTGACAAGTGAAAAGATCATATGAACAAACCTCACAAGAATGAACATTTTCAATAGAACTGGGAGTTAGCATTGCTGGGGTGCAATGGTAGGAGCAATCCTTGCGGTATTTCTTTGGTGGGAATTGTGAGTATGGAATAAATAATGTTCCTTTTGGTGCCTTAAGCTGTTCCTTTTCAGTCAATCCATCTCCCACTAACCATATCTATACAGAAAACAAAGATGAAATAAGAAACAAAACCTTATTTGACATTATTGACAAAATTGATTACATAAAAATGGGAATGAAAATGTAAAGAACCTTGGGATACACCACCCCCAAAAGCTAGCTCAAAGGGTGGGAGTGCCCAAGGCCTTATAAAGGCCACATTGGTTGTATGTATATATCTCAACACACCCCTTGATTACATAAAAATGGGAATGGAAAAAAAAAAGTACTTTCGTTTTCATACAATTTATTACACTTATTTTTAAGGGTATTAGCGAGACAAATAATGAATTTTCATACCTAAATATATGAGCAAAAGAAGACGAACTAGAATTAATTTCAACTTGAAAATGAAACTAGAAATTTTTTGTTATAATACCGTCTGAGAGTAACTTTTTGCAATGATCAAATTAGTTTCAGAGCTCTTGAATGACTTTTTGAGCTTCACAAAATCATCCTCATGCATTGTAGCGACCTGAAACATAGTTAATCATATGATCAAAATTAAGATAGACCAGAGTTTATAAGCCTTTTTCCACATTGATATTAAATCTATACATATTTATACTAATAGGCTAACCTGAACCCCTTTTTTGCATAATGAGAAGGCAATAGCATAAGCAACCTTGGTGAGTCTTCCCCTAAGTAATACTTGAGTTGTTCCTTTTGGAATGCTGTTAAGAACAACAGCAACTGCAAGGCTACTACCATCTACAACCTTAACTTTTAGCTTTGGATTCTTACTAACATATAACCCTCCATACATGTTAAGCTCCTCTCCTTGATTCATGAGACCTAGGCTTAGCACTTTTATGCCTTTCCTGTCAGCATCCAATATTGCATCCTCAATCATTCTGTTGATAGGCCCCTTTTGCCATTCCAGATAATACTACAAAAAAATTCATTGACTAAGAAGTAAATATCAAAATTATATGAATTCTTATTTTACACATTGCTAGATAATAAACAACAGATTATATGTATTTATACTTACACTTTTCTGAAATGATTAATCAATTAAATACATCAACATCATATTTTTCTCAAATTAATTGGGGTTGGTCGTGAATGAACCCAATTAGAAATTAAGCATAAAAGATTTATATTATATACAAGGGGTTAAAAAAATTAATGTACAAAATCAACCAACGAGTTTAGTTGTGTAGATAAATTAACTTCATGCAATATTTATTAGGATTTTATAAAGGTATTATCAAATAAAAAGTCCAATAAATGTAATTTTATCATAAATGTTGCATAGTTATTAAGAATTGTAATGTGAAACGCACAAAAATTTGATTAAAAGGAAAAATGGAATTTCAAAAGACAAATTACCTGTTCTCAATTGTAATTATTAAAACAAAACAAAAAAACAAGGGAAAAGTTCACCAATGCTCCTATGGTTTACTTCAGAATTATCTATGTCTATGTGATTTTTTTCTTATCATTTATACCCCTGTGCTTTGTAAAAAATAAAAAACCACAGGGACATATATGATAAAAAAATATATCACAGGGGCATAAGTGATTCTGGAGTAAACCACGTGACATTGTTGAATTTTTCCAAAAAAACAACTAACCTCAATAACAGTCTCCAACACTCATTTTTATATGATGTTAGTTAACCCTTAAAATACAATTAAAGCAAAAAAGCCTAGACTACCAAAATGCATTAAATAAATAAATAAATAATCTTAAAACCGATTGAAACAATTTTAAAATGCCAAAAAACGACGCATGCACGAACGAATATATATTGATGCACACACTGACACACATGATTCTAAGTCAACTTTATATGCATCAAAATGTGTATGAAGAGAATTATGAAAAATATTAATATTTACTTGGACACTATACTTGGCTATTGCCCAAGTTTGCAGTTTGAGTTTGTGAAAACGGTTCCTCTCCACAATGAATGTACGACCATAGACCCATGTGAGCATCATGGACCACGCTGTCACAGGCCACATCAATCTAAGGTACCACTTTGACATGTAAGGTTTAGAAGCTAAGTAAGCAAATCCAAGCCTTAGATGATAGATTGATTCAGGCGTAGTGAGATGTGTTAGGTGCAAAACATCTGGGGTTTCTTCCTCTCGTTTTAGTGCTGAGTCATGTAATTGATCTGAATCCTTGTCCATGGTGCCATAGATGTAGTCATAAAATGGCATAAATAGTGAGTAGTTTGTCCTAAACTGCGTATGGTGCAAAGAGTGAAACCTGTCACGTATTATAGAATATTTTGTTAGGTTGTGTATATTAAATTAATAACGAGTGAAGTTAATTAATAAAACAATATATGATATAGTAAATCTAAATTAAAACAATATTAAGTATTGTTCTAGGAGTCCACAGCAATGCAAGCCCAATAAAGTGAACCCAAGGTTTGCCTTATCCGGGTTAGCCTTAGGGGTAATGCATGACAAACCTCCTCGCCCAAGACCACCTAGCAAGAGGGACCCTAAGTTAAGGCGATTCGCCACCTTGACCACGAGCTTCGCTCGCCCTCAAGCTGAGGGGCTTCTGTTCTGGAAGTCCTCAACAACCTAAGCACAATAGGACAAGCACACTAACCCAAGCCCCATGGGATAAGCCCAAAGGTTTGGGGTTGTCCACGTCAGCATTAAAGGTAACGTACGTGTGATCAACCCCCTCACCCCCTTACACTCGACAAGAGGGCCCCAGGACAAGACATTTTAATGTCTTGCCTGGGGATTGACCACCTGCAAGAAGATCCCCTACAAACCCATAAGTAGAAAATATCCCCTTATGCGGTAAGATGGCAGCACCCGACACGCTGGAGCTAGCCCACCCTGCGGTGATCGCCCGAACAGAAGATCTCACTCCTCCCAAGAAGAGTTGACCCTCCACACTGACCCACAAAGAGAGAACCCTCATCTCTCCTATAAATACTACCCTAACGGCCACCACGAAGGTATATCATCATTTTATCCCTCTAATTTACTATAGCATTATACACACCACATCTGACTCATTCCATAGACTGGAACGTGATTGATTAGCTTGATCTTTACCTGTGCTAGTCACCATACCCATAGAGTGACCTAACTCTCTTGCTAGAGACATAGTGGGCCTTTAGTGCCCCACAGTACCTAACAGTACAACTATTTTATAAAACGTTGAGCAATAAAACTAGTAAATACGTACACATAAATAGACACAATATTTAAGTATCTCATGTATCTATATATAACATAAAGTAAATTGTCTCGTAGACATTTATCATATTATATAAATCATTATCAAATATATATCATGTTATATAGCTATACGTACGATGGAGTGTACATGAGATACTTGAGAGGGGGAAAGATGGTAAAGAGCCATTTTGGGACGAGCTCAAAGTTGCAGTGACCCATATTGTTCATAAAATCAATGTAAGTGAGATATCCAAGCATAGCCGCCAGAGAAGCTGTTTTTGTGAAGACTAAGGTTAATTTGGGTATTGCGAAGAGAGCGAAATATGATATGTGTTCAGCAAATGGATGGATGACAGCTGCACCAAGAAAACATGGTTACTAATTAAGAAAACAAGTGTATAAACTTACTGCATGTTTGATTGTGTTCTGATTTTTTTTGTTCTTAAAACTGTTTTGTAAAATAGTTATGAAAACAGTTGTTTTTTATATCTTTTTTCTTTTTGAAAGTTAAAAACCAAAATAGAAAACAAAAACAACTCAGACATATTTTTTAAATTTGATTTTAAAAATAGAAAAACAATTATAGTTTTCAAAACATTTTTTACAAAACAGGTCTTACCAAATGAATTTTTTTATTTTTTTGTTCTAAAAACTAAAAAATTGTTTTTCAAAACAGAAATCAAACAGAACCTTAGTTTTCATAAGGAACACTATTCCTCTTTTCTACACAATCATGGGACTTTGCACCAGTTTTTTTTTTAAGTGATAGCCCACACTTACTCATGTCTCAGCAGGAAGCATGGCTTCTCTCATATAATTGAAGAAAACTATTTCCGATAAACTTAATATGCAAGCTTAGAGCTTAGACAATCAATATTGCTCATGTGACCTAACTTAAGGCTGTGTTTGGTATCAGACTTTTTTTTAGTTTTCTTGGAAAACATCCTAGGGAGAATAACAATACCATGTTTGGTATAAAAAACATCAAACTTTTCCGGATAATGTTTTTTGGGTTTGTATTTTCTTATGTGGTAGGAAGTATCTTCTCTCTCATATTGTAGACTCAAAGGTATTTTGGATCCCTCAATAAATAAAAAAGAAAAGAAGAAAAGAAAAGACACGCATTCCAATGTATGTGCAGGAAAAATATTATCTCTCCTACTACATGAGACATATTTCCCAATGTTTTTCCCGAAAATAGTTTGTGTGTAATTTGATGTACCATTGGCATCATTGGAATGCTATAGATCATTAGAGTTTTTTTTGTTGCGAGTCAAAGTTAAAAGTGACCCACCAAGGAATAGACCACTTTGTCCTTTCATTTGTATGATTATTACCCTTTGGTTTGTACAATTTTTGAACAAATAATGTCAAGTGGGGTTATTTTGGTAAATAATCTCATAATCTCACTAATATTTCATAATCAACCAAATACAAATTTAGTGAAAATTAACTTCATTTTTCCGAGAAAATATAAGTCTACCAAATAACTTTTTAGTAACATTTATTCCTTGCTACATTCCAGTAATAATTATTTCTCAGACAAAAAAAATTTTCCTCTATCAAACGCCCCCTAGGTGTTGCTTAGCGAAAGTGTCTACTTTCATTGACTGATTTATGTTTTTCTATAATTAACATTATTCTTTTGTCATAATAAAATATTTTTATGATTTTGAATCCGTTGCAGTTCTTTTAGGACTGCCGAGGGTCCATATAATTTATAAGATAATTCCTAACATTTCCCAAAAAAAAAAACTTAATATTTAAATGTAATTAATATATGCACATATTATATATATATATATATATAGTGGCGGATCCAGGATATTTTTTATATGTCTGCATAATTTTTTTATTTATTATTTTAAAGATCATGATCATCAATTTTTGCTTCCACTTCAAAAGTAAAGTTTTGATGAATCAACCAAAGTTTTATGGAAATAATAGATAATGATAATTTAAAAAAAAACACCACAAAAGACATTTGTAAAATATAGTATAATTATAAGAGTTAATCGATCAAAAACCAACCTTTGTTGATGTCTATTTGATCCAAAGTTGACCACTTTTTTTCCACAAAAAAACGTGAAAAATCTTGTGAGATTCTCCTCCACTTGATGAAGATTGAATTTCAGGAATGTTGATGTTTATTAAGATTCGGAGGTAATAAAGTTTGAAAAGAGAGAGAGAGAGAAAGCAATGGGGTAGGTTTAAGCTTTCATATTTTAATTCTAGGGGTTGGTTGAGTTGGACATATTTTGACCTTTTTCCTTTAATTTTTCTATTTCTTTTTTTTTTTCTTTTTTTTCTTTTTTTTTTTACTTGACTTGAAGCACCTGAAAAAACAAAATTTCCCAACTTTGTGTCTGCAAGTGCAGAAACTTGCACTTAGGTGCGTCCCCCATTATATATATATATATATATATATATATATATATATATATATATATATAAGTAGAAGGAAGAAATTCTAAGCATGCTCACCGAATAAGGTTTTTTGTAAGTGGATATGAAAATGAAAATCTGGAATCAAATTTCAATTGTACCCCTCCTCTTTTCTAGAGGTGGTTTGTGTTTCTGAGTAGCATAAATATAATATTTTAATTTAAATATGAAAAAGAGTTGAAAGGAAGAAATCCTAGCAATATCATTGTAAAAATTAAAATATATGTGAGATTTTTCAGATACAATTGAATATGTCCAATTATAAACAATACCTAAAATATTTGAAATCATTTTTCAGTAAAGTCCAATTTATCTGTCAATTTGAACAAGTTTCCACATGCACTCTTGCAAGGGCCCTCCCTTTATGGAGTGTTTGGGAGGATGTTTCTTTGAGGATGATTGAAAAAGTTAATATGGGTTTTTAGTTGATCATGTTTGGTAGAAGATTTTAAAAAATTTATCCATCATCCAAATTTGCATAACAATTTTAGTTTGTGTGTAAAGTTGAAAAACTTTATCATTTCAAAATGGGAAAACATTTTCTCCTTTTAAAGGAGAAATTTTTTCTCATATTAGTGACTCATAATATAAGTGGGGCCTACAAAAGAGTAGGGAGAGAAAAAAATTCAAGGTGAGACCCACTTATACTTTGAGTTACTAGGAGAAAATGTTTTCCCTTTCAAAATACCACCCAATTACCTCATCAAATCAAAAAGCAGAAAAAAAAACAATAAACACAAATATCCCTTCCCAAAAGACGTGCGTGCAAAAGAAAAGTTGGAGAGAAAGAGTCTTATTTATATTTAGTCAAGGGTTAATTTGATAATTTTATCATATTTTCTCATCATATTTTACCTTCAACCAAATATAGAATTAGAAAACTTAACCCAATTCTTTTGGAGGAGGGATATTTTTACTACCAAAATTTTCTATTACCAACTTATTATCTATCTAATCACCATTGAATTAGCATTTTATTTCTCTTCAAAAACTTTTTAATATTCTCTTTATGATTCAATGGTAATTAGATAGGTAGTAAGTTAATAATAAAAAAATTTGGTGGTCAAAATATCCTCCATCATTTTTTTTTGATAATATTTTGGCATGCCAAATAATTTTTTTAAAAATTTTCTACCAAACTCATTTTTCTATCATATTCTTATTAATTATATTTTCCTAATAAATCTTTTTTTGTTCTCTATCAAATGCACTCTTAATATATTATAACAAGGACAAGCATGTAGTATATTCATCAAATGCAAATAAAAGAGGTTGTTAGGCTGCTATGAATTCTGTAAGCAAAAGCAATTAATTGGACTCACAAGTTATGGGTTCGGTAACAACGGAAGAATGGTGATGAGAATGGTAACGAGAGTACAGAAAGTGATGATGAAGTGCTCTATGTAACCAATAGTAAAGAAACTCCACGGGTCCCACATGAAGCAGTATTGTCATAATCACTCCATCAGTTCTCCACAGTGGAAGACGTGACGCCCCAGGCAACGTATAGCTTGCCAAGTAGTATAACAACCCATTGAACAATATCTGGTCATCCCTGTATCATCAAAACAAAAACAAATTAAATAGTGAATAAAATAATGGGGTTTGCATTCATCATTTAACATATCCAATTTTTTTTTTTATAAGCACAATATTTTGTGAAATCCACATTTTTTGAAGGCAAAAAAAAAAAAAACTAAGATGCACAAAATAAATCTCTATAACATTACACAATCACTTTTCTTATAACATAACTCTTATAAAACTCTAAAAGAATAACCGATATCAAGGGCACACTTGAATTATATTCTCAAAAAGGTCTTTTGATTTTCAGAATAAAAAATAAAAAATCTGTATAATAAAAATAGTTCTAAAAATTATTATTTTTTAATATTTAGAATCAAATTTAAAAAATATATCGAGTTATTTTATTTTATTTTATGTTTCGATTTTTAAATTTAAAAATAAAAAATATAGAAAACACCTATTTATTAACTATTATACAAAATAATTAAAAAAATAAATTAAAATACAATCAAACATTTCTTTCATTTCGTCCTTATTTTTCTCTCGCAATATATATGAGTCAGGATCATTTTACATCGGTGTAAGTTATACTCTCAATTTTGACCATTGATCTCACTTATTTCTAAGGGCTTAAATTTTTTAGTAATGTGAATCATTGGATACAAGTGGATCAATGATCAAGATTGAGCGTAAGACTTCTAGCTCTTATACCGATATATATATATATATATATATATATATATATATATATATATATATATATATATTATGGGTGTCCCATTCATTTGAATGAGATTTCGTGGTGTATAATGCAAATATTTTTTGGGCACAACCTGCTTACCACCGTCGGAGTATCTCACAAAACTTTCATGTTCTTGCCTTGTATGCTCACTTTACCAAATAGTACAGACTCCATAGACATGAAACTTTTACGAAGAGCGTAATTGAGAAGAGATTCTAATGTATGGTACAGATAGGAGTAAAAGATATTTCTAGAGTACTCAAGACATGTACGTACATTATTCACTTATATTTGACATTAAATTCTATACCTGTAATTTTACTAGCTAGAAAAAGAAATAAATTCCAAGTAGCATAATTGTTCTAGTATCTGATCTTTTTCGAAATGTTATTTAAATTATTAACGCGTAAAAAGAATAAAAAAAGAAACTAATGATGCAAAAAGATGTATAAGATTTCATGCTTAAAATATTGCGTATATAAATCCTAAGGTAGCTCAGTTGACAACTGAGCTTCCAAGGGTTTGCTCGAGTCAGGGGTTCAAATCATGCCTCAAACAAATTCTTGGAAAATCTTTGGGGGGCAGAGGAGGAAAGTGTCTCCTTCTCGGTTGGGGAATTAGTCTCATCCTTCCTCCGGTAGCGAAGCTCAATGCACCCGCTGTTCCAATGAGGGGCTAGCCTACAAGGCCGTACCCCGAGAGCAAGGTGACTGGAGGAGGTTGAATGATGATACCTCCGAGTTATACCCAAAAAAAAAAATATTGTGTGTATAAAGTTATTCCTCTAAATTGTATAGTTAGTAATCTTACTATATTAATATAACTAAAAACGTTTAAAATTCAAGTAAATCCATCCCTTCATGCATGCCCTTAGTCATGCATGGTGAGTGTTGCATAAACTAACCAATCTCTTTCTCTATCGACTTGATCAAATTCAATTCCCTTGTCAACTATTCTAGCATTGCCCTTGGCGGTTCGGTAACGAGAAAGAGTGATCCATATTTGGTTGTGAAGCATACGCCACAGCAAAAATGGTAATATGAGAAAGGTGGATATGTCCCGTTCACTCTTATCCTTCGTCAACACAGAATAAGAGCTATGAATAACCCAAGGAGCTAGTATCACATACTGCAAAAGTGAAACAAACATAGCAAACGAAAGAAATGATAAGATAAATTATGAAATAAAAGGTAAAGGACCCAAAAATGTTACTTCTATTTGCCCATTTTAGATGTTACAAGTCGGTTTGGCATATTGTATATAAATACTAGAAACAATGTTTATATTTTATTAAGGGTTTGTTTTTTCTGATGTTACTTTAGGTAACTTTATCTAATGTTCATCAAAACGACGTCGTTTTGGGACGGAAATCATGGTATTTTTGTAATTTTAATTTATTTCAGCTTATAATAATCTTTATCACTCTAATTTTTTAATTTTTCAATACTAAAACGACGTCGTTTTGATGAACATTAGATAAAGTTATCTAATGTAACATCGGAAACTTTTTTTCCTTTTATAAAATTCTAAACAGTTATATATTTTTTTAATCATTTTTGTAATTTATTCTTTAAATGCATTGCTCATTATTACAAATATTATGATTGTGATGTTGATTTCCGTATAATTGGAAGTTTAAAGTAATAAACCAGAAGAAGGGTATACTAATGTTGAGATGTGTAATGTAATGCTGATTTCCGTATAATTGTATGTTTAAAATAAGGGTTTCATTTTTCTAACGTGTTACAAGAGAGTTATCTGCAGCAAAAAAAATAATGATTCACTCATAGAAATATACAGTTATAATCGGGATATTGCTCTTTCTCTTTCTCTTTCTCTTTCTATCATATCAGTCGATAATTTTGAGGAAAGAGAAATCTTTTTACAACTTTAAAAATATAATTATATACTCCGAAAAGTATATAGTTAATTATATTTTTAAAACTAGAAATAAATCCATTCTTGCAACAAAATGATTCCCCTTAAAATAATGCACTAAGCCATGGGAGTGGTCTAGTGATTAAGCATATGACAATTTGAATGAAATTATAAGTTCAGATTTCAGTATAAAAAAAACAAAATTCGGTGTCACAATTATATAAAAAAAAAATATACCAGAAAGAAGGGTTTATGAGCATGCATAAGTACTCTTGCATTTTTAGTATTTTATGGTAAGTTGTTGTGCATAAAACACTAAAGAAAAACAAATTTTCATGCCCTAGATTTCTTTTTCTTTTTTTAGAACCATATAATAACAACAATGAGAGCACCAAACGTTGGTAGCTCAGTTGGTGTATGAGAGTTAAGTAGGTGATGGGAGGACCTCAGTTCAATCCCACCAATATCACATTGGGAGGGGCTAAAATCTTAATCCTGACCTACTCTTCACTTGAGATTAGTTCCGTAACTGATTCAAATAATGGAGACTTATAAGAATACTTGGCGGAGCCTACTCGCATCAAAGAAATAATTAGGGTTGATATAAAAAATAAAATAAAAATGAGAGCAATTGTTTGGAGACAAAGAGACAAGGGATAATTAAGGGGAAGCTAGGGAACCTTAAAGCTTCCGAGAGGCTTCCATGGCCAATCAGTAAAGATTCCAGGCCTTGAAGCCATAAAGCGTCTTCTGTTGCGATAACAAGTGTTTTTCTTGTTTGAAACAAGCAGAATATGTGACGTTATTTATAGAGGTCACTTTCACATTGGAACACTTTTTATTTTTTTGGAGAATACACATTGGAATACTTGTTGCATTTAATGTCCAACAACAACCAAACCTAACGCTCATCATCATGGGGTCATGCAACTACGTTGATATATATATATATATATATATATATATATATATATATATATATATATATATATATATATATATATATATACCCAAGGATTTCCCAATCCCACATAGAATGAGACTAATCCTTTCGCGGATTGAGAGGACAACTGTTTCTTCACTACCCACAAAATGTGTTTACCAGGATTCGAACTCGAGCCCTTTAGATTCACAGTCCGAATTCCTAGAACTCAGCACTAAGCCAACTGAGTCACACCATACTACATTGAGATTTTTATTAATAAATCTCTTGACTTTCCCACATTTAATTTTCATACATATCGAAATTCAGATATCATGGTTTATTCGAGCCCAAGTATGTTATCGTGGCCGACATTGTATCCAACAATTAATGTGCGAGTCAAACTACATACGCTATTCCCATTTAATGGCCTCACCAAACAATGGTATAGGTGGCAATACTAAGAAAATGAATCATTCAATAAAATGTCTATTTATATGTTACTTTTAATAATGCTTTTAACGGAGATCAGATACGGCACACCTCTCTAGCAATCAATAAAAATGGTGGGTTTCACTTTTAATGTGCACTCTGTTCTTCTCAGGAAAAAATGTACGGGCATATGGATATGCGTGTCGTTTTGTTGCAAAATAATTAACTCTCCTCACGCAACAGAATAGCTTATATTTGAAAAAAATAAAAAATTCGTACTGAACACATCAAAATATAGTAAAATATAATATATCTATAATACTCACTTCTACATAATTATTTTTTAGAAGGTTATATTTATAAATTTTTTATTTATAAATTCTTACAAATTATATTATGTCTGGCCAGAATACACTCTTCAATAGAGTATTACGGGTCAGACATAATATAATTTATAAGTTTATAAATGGATCATTCTCCATTATTTTTACTCATATCTTATCTTTTTCTAAATTTGATAAGGAAATAGGTGCTTCTATAATACTGAAAATGTGGTTTAAACTTTCACATGAGCAAAGAAAATAAAAAAGTGAAATATTTTTAAATTAAAAAAAAATGCTGATTTTTTTTTTTTTTTTTGAGATTTTCTATTCATTCAAACAAGAAACAAATTTCAAATTGTTCCACACCAAAAAAATAAAAATAAAAAAATCAATTGTTTAAACTTCCTTTTTCCATATCATATACAGAGGCATGAGTTTAAGAAGAAACAAATTCGAAATTCGAATGCTTTACATAAATTTTTTGTTTTTGGTGTAGATGCAATTTTATATTTGATTTCCTTTTAGGAAAAAATAAAAGTAAAATTAGTCCATGCCCTCCAACACTTTCCTTGGTAGGCATGCTTTAGAATTTATTGGAGGCAAATCAAATCAAATGCACCGAATTCGATATAAGTTGTTGAAAATCTCCAACTAAATTAAAACAAAATACAGATTTATTGGAGAAGGCTTGTTGAGAGGAACCAAAATACGGAAAATTTTAACATGCTCTTAGATCATGGTGATCCTCTCATTAAGAGAGTGATACATGTATTTTTTTTTCTCTCTCTGCTCTCTTCTCTTTCCTTAATCTCTCTTTCACTATCTCTCCTCCTCCCCCACCTTATATCTTGTAAATTTCATCTCCCAAAATACAGTTTTCTTCAATGCTCGTTGAAGACCTATTCGGGTTGGCAAAATTAACTACTACACGGTTGAGAGAGGGACAAAAATACAGTTTTCTTCAATGATTTGATTGTTATGCACAGAAAGGGAAATTATATTAATAGTGTGGGGACACAACAATCCTAGTTGGGTGTGGTATGCTTTATAATAGTTTGTGCGCGACAAATTTGAAGTGTCTTGTTAGGCGAATGTCTATTTGTAATAATATTCTCTTTGCACTTGACGTGATCTAAAAGCAAAAAAAGAGACCAATTATTGGCATGGCTGTAAAAGACTGTTGCGATTACAGTAAATATACGGATCGTTTCAAACAGTGGCGGAGCCAAGATTTCATCTTAGTTAGGGCAAAAAAATTTGGCACATTAAATTATCAAAATATTTATCGTAATAACACAAATTTATTAGGAAAATTTTTTACCATGAATTCTAGCATACTTATCTTAAAAGTCATCGAGATGTTGCATACACCACAAAAAAAAGGAAAATAACGACCCTTATACTGAGTCGGTTTAACAAAAACCGCGTGCAAATGACATACATAGGCGGTTAGGCAGGCGGCTATATTTAACAAAGGCGGTTCAACAAAAACCGCCTTTAAATGAAAATTAAAGCCTGTTACGTTAACCGCCCATAAATTATATTTTGAGGCGGATAGTAAAAAACCGCCTCTGTGTTAGCATATCTGAGGCGGAATGGTATGCGGTTATACGTTCCGCCTAAAATTGAATTCATTTTGAGGCGGTCAAATAGATACCGCCTAAAAATGTGTATCACACGCGGTGTTGGAACCGCCCCCAAAGTTCATATAGTGGTGGAATTTCAGGCGTTTTGCTTTTAAAGCGCCTCAAAATATAATTTTGGGGCGGTTGGGTTTGAAAGCGCCTTCAAATATAAGTTTGGGGCGGTTTTATAGCCGCCTACAAGGTATATTCTAAGGCGGTTTATTGTATTAGTTCACACACTCCTTGATTGACCAAAATTACTCTAGCATCACACGATTATATGTAGAGTGACTCTCTATAACATACGTTGGTATGTACATATGGTTGGTTGATATATAAAATAAGTGATTGTTTGATCTAATTATCTAACTTGTTTCTTTTATGTTAGTGCTCAACTTCGTAGCACATTATAAAAGGGTTTCTAGTCATAGTGGTGCATGCTACATGCACTTTAGGCTTCATTGAACTCTGTGCATGCTAGGGCCTCAAACTGTCCCTTTTTTCACTGTATATCATCTTAGGGTAGATACCTTCGCAGGAACAACTCTTCAATCAACTATCAGGTCATAATCTGGGCCTACATCTCATAGTCCTAAGAGGTGTTTATCCATCACTCAAGTGCATCTTCATCTAGCATTTAGGTAGCAAACAACAACTTATGTGGTTCGTTGCACTCCATAAAGCCATCTAGTTGCAATGTTAGGATCAAAGGGTCCATCAAATGATATTGGGTAACTAATGCATATGGCAAGCATTAAGGTTGCGTTGTCTAGTGTTCTGGTGTCAATATGTAATTAATATATGCAGATAATTGTCACCCCTTATGTTGCAATACTTGTCATCACGTTGAAAAATAGTTGGCGATGCTATTCTCCTACCATATAATGGTTGGTGCAATATAAACGTTTATGTAAAGAACCTTGAGATACGCCACCCCAAAAGTTAGCTCAAAGGGTGAGAGTGCTCAAGGCCTTATAAAGGCCATATTTGTTGTTCATCCAACCAATGTGAGACTATATATCTCAATACGCCCCCTCACACGAGAGCCCATTGGGGAATATTGTAACAGCCCGTGTTAACCCGGATTGTTAACATACTATCGTATTAAGCCACGCTTAATTAAAATGCGGAATAACTTTTTCTTTAATTCAATTATGACGTCATTAACCTTAGCCATCTTGGTTACTTAATCAATTTCATAAAATACTGCCTGTATGTAAATTCCAAGACAACTAACTGAAATACCTCGTGTATAATAGATAAGTGAGTATCTAAGTCACAGGACTACAACACATAGCCTGGACCAAAATCCTGATACATTAATACAACTTTAGCTAAAAAGACAATAACAATCCATGTGGCATAGACAAACCCCATGCTCACCAAATAAGGCACAATGCCCAACAACAGTCTCAATATAATCATAACTGAAAACATAAACAGCAGTCAATTAACCAGCAACCATCATGTCAGCAAAGCACAGATAAATCTAACTCAGCTCTGGCCTCCTGCCACCTGGGCCCTCAACATTACCTGAACCTGAAATAAGCGTCCCCAAACGTGGGGTGAGATCTCTAAACAAGAAATCTCAGTAAGACAAGGGGTCCTCAAGGATCTTCCACCCCAAGCTCACTTACATGTGTAATATAAGTTCAAAAACAGTATTTACAATATAAGTTCCAAAACTATGCGATGCAGCAGATAATCATGCCATGTGTGTTTATCAAATCTACTGGCCAGAGAAATGCAGGAATACGTCTAAACCCACATGAGTACAAGGAACACCGCTTGCACCTCACCCACAGCCTCACCATCTTGTATGTGCTACATACTCAGGCTTACCGTATAGGTGGACACCACATGCATATCATAAAAGCACATTGCATATAATAGCTCAACAACATTTCCAAAACATCAAAGCATGTAACACAGCATGCATAAACCACATCCCCATGGGACATGGTGGAACCACAAAATGGCTAAACCAAGGACACGAAAGCTTACCTTGCAAGCAATCAATCCAAGCCAAGAGTCCTCACCGCTCAAGGTCCAACACAGCAGAAATCATAATCTGATTTAGACCAGCGATCATATCAATAACATAGCTCGTACGCATAAACATAAAGACTACGTTTCTTTGTTATGTTTTACGTCTTAAGGCTTCCCACCAAGCCACAAGCCCTTAGTCCCTTGATTCTGACTTAATTAAGTATTTACAGAAGTTCAACCCCATCAAAATAGGGTCCACAAACCCATAACTCCAATGTGTATGAACAATACCTCACTGTACTTCGAAAACCCAGAATATCCGGATATATGTCGGGGGCATATCCGGATATCCATATCCGGATATCTCGTGACAGAATGCGGTTTCTGCATTTCGCGAGATATCACTCCCAAGGTTCCATTTTATTAAAACTGCAGTTGTAATTCTTTACCAAAAATTCTGAGATTTTAATATGTTAAACTAGACCTCACAAGATTTCCAACGAAATATCTTATGTCTCAATCGGAGTTGTATAACTCCGGTTATGATTTTCGCAAAGTGACTGCTGCCAACTGAATTTCCAGCAACCAAGACGCGACTTTAAACTAACACTGAGATCAAACCACTTATCCAATGGCTACGAAATTTTACAAGGTTATAGCCTTATGTGTTAGCTACACATAGGTCCAAACGAAACTCGATTTGGAGCTCTTTAGCTCAAGATATCTAATTTTTACCGAAACAGGTTCGTTGCTGTCCCCATATCCGGATATGAATATCCGGATACCATATCCGGATACTGATATCCGGATATCTGCTCGGAAATATCCGGATATCTCATGACAGAATGCAGTTTCTGCATTTTGTGAATATCCAATCCATAGGTTCAACTTTTTAACCGATTAAAGGCACTTAAACATGCATTTCTAGGTGTGTTTAACCTACATCACCCTTAAGTTATCAACTTAGTTAAATACATGCATCAAGGTTCCATTTTTAAGCATTTAAACCCATGATCATAGTTGGTATAACTTACCAAAACTAAAAAAACAGAGGAATGAGGACACTTGGAGCTCACCAACAGCTCCTCAAGCTCAGACTAAGAAGGAGCACGAAAATGGCACCTCCAAGGTGGGTTCTTGCACCACAAGATGGCTCCTTGGCACCACCAATGCCAAGCCAAAGGTTTAAGCCACTCAAGCTCACCAACTCAGCCCACCACCCTCACACACACTAACTGAATCACCAAGGAAATGTTACCTCTCACCCTCACAAGGCCACCCACAAGTGTTTACAAGGAGGAAAGGTGAAGAGATTCAATAAAAGTGGCAACTTGGCTCAAGGAATGGAGAAGAGAGCAAGGAGCAGAAAATATGCTCAGCCTCCACCAAAAACTCATGTAGCATAAGTTAGTTATCTAGGGTTTAGAGCCAACTAATGAATATATAGGCCATATGTCACCTATCGCGCAGTATTAGCCTTAATAGCAACGGAAAAGATCCTGATCCCAAACTTTGGAATCTAGACCTACACATTTTTCTAAGATTTTTCATATTTTTATTTTATTTTTCGGAGCACCTTTCCGGTACGCGCTTTTCCATAGCCAGTATCAGTTCTGGCATCAGATTACATTATTTTGACTTGAAACTTGTTTTCCAAGTCCTACATAATATTCTAGTAATTATCATGCATTCGTTATAATTTTCCGGGATACTTTTCCGGTACGCATTTATACCGGGTAGCAGAACCGGTATCTGCGTTTTTCTTCCGAAAAGTGACTTTCAGCATTTTCACTCACTCAGTATAATTATTTAAGCCCAATAATAATTATTAAGATCAATTATGGAATCATTTTCTAATTATCATAATTAATTCGCTAATTACCTTAATTAGCGGTGCGGGTTCTTACATTCACCCCACCTTTTTAAGGATTTTGTCCTCAAAATCAGAAACATACCCGTCTCGAAAGTCGGGATACTGTCGAAGAAGCTCATCCTCTCGCTCCCACGTACACTCCTCGGGACTACGCCCAGTCCACTGCACCTTGACCATCGGAATGATCTTGCTTCTAAGCTGTTTCTCGCCTCGATCGAGGATCTTGAGTGGTCCGACGGGAGTCTTTAGGTTCTCCCGAACCTCCACACTATCCGGTTGCACCACGTGCGAAGGATCTGCGATGTACCTCCGAAGCTGAGACACGTGAAACACGTCGTGGATGTTGGCTAGGTTCGGAGGTAAGGCAAGTCGATAGGCAACAGGTCCTACTCTACCAAGGATCTGGTAGGGCCCAATGAACCGCGGGCTCAACTTCCTCACTCCGAGTTCCCGTCCGACACCGGTGACAGGTGAAAGTCTCACAAACACGTGCTCACCCTCACTAAACTCCAGTGGACGATGCTTGACATCATAGTAGCTTTTCTGGCGATTTTGTGTCTGCTTCAACTTTTCCCTGATCATCTGGATCTGCTGGGTAGTATCTTGGACAAAATCCAAGCCAAAAAGCTCTTTATCTCCAACCTCAGACCAGCAAGTAGGAGTCCGACACCTCCTACCATACAGCGCCTCGTAGGGTGCCATGCCCAGACTAGCATGAAAACTGTTGTTGTACGAGAATTCTACCAACGGAAGGTACCTATCCCATGCAGAACCCTGCTCCAATGTGCAAGCTCTCAACATGTCCTCCAATGTCTGGATGGTCCGCTCAGTCTGAGGGTGATAGGCGGTACTCAATCTCAACTGCGTACCAAAAGCTTCCTGCAGCGCCTCCCAGAACCGAGATGTGAACTTCGGGTCCCTATCACTGATGATACTCTCGGGCACCCCGTGAAGCCTCACAATCTCGCGAACATAAAGCTTGGCCAACTTCTCTGTAGTGAAGCTCACCTTCACTGGAAGAAAACGGGCAAACTTGGTCAATCTGTCCACTATGACCCAAATAGAGTCACAACCAGCCTGAGTTTTACGCAATCCCACCACGAAGTCCATGGAAATACTCTCCCACTTCCACTGTGGAATTTCAAGAGGTTGAAGTTTACCAGACGGTTTCTGGTGCTCAATCTTTACTTTCTGACATATAAGGCATTTGGACACGTAGACCGCTATGTCCGTCTTCATGCCCGGCCACCAAAAATTTCTCTTTAAGTCCTGGTACATTTTCGTGGCACCAGGGTGGATAGTAAACCGGCCCTTATGAGCCTCTGCCATAACCTCCTCGGTCAATGGCCCTCGAGGAATAACAATCCTCTTCTGGAACAGCAGCAATCCGTCCTCGTTCCAAGACACACCGTCCTGGTTCTTCACATAATCAAGGCACTCTCTTTGTACTTGCGCCTCTTTAATCTTTTCCATCAGCTCATTAATCACTTCTGTTGTTTCCATTTCGAGCAGTGCGCCCCCAAACAAGGAGTTCACTCTCAAGTCTCTGAACTTCTCGATCACCTCGTAGTCGTTCATCATCAAGCTGGATAAGCTCACGGATTTCCGACTCAAAGCATCGGCTACCACATTGGCCTTGCCAGGATGGTACCTCAACTCAAAGTCGTAGTCCTTCAAGAACTCCATCCATCTTCGCTGTCTCATGTTCAACTCCTTCTGGTCAAACAGATACTTCAGGCTCTTGTGATCACTGAATACAGCAAACTTCATGCCAAACAGGTAATGCCTACAAATCTTGAAAGCAAAAACAATGGCTGCCAACTCCAAGTCGTGAGTCGGGTAGTTCTCCTCATGAGGTTTCAACTGTCTTGAAGCATAGGCAACAACTTTCCCTTTCTGCATCAACACACAGCCTAGCCCCTTTCCAGAGGCATCGCAGTATAACTCAAACTGTTCCGCAGGATCTGGAAGGACTAACACAGGAGCAGTAGTCAGTCTCTCCTTCAACTCCTGGAAGCACTCCTCACACTCATGTGTCCACACGAATGGAGTCTCCTTTCGGGTAAGGCGAGTCATCGGTAGCACCATCTTGGAGAATCCCTCTATGAACCTCCTATAGTACCCGGCCAAACCCAAGAAGCTTCTCACTTCTGTAACCGTCTTAGGCCTCTCCCATTCCATCACGACCTCAATCTTGTTAGGATCAACTGCAACTCCATCAGCGGAAATCACATGACCCAGAAATTTCACCGCCTTGAGCCAAAACTCACATTTTGACGGCTTAGCATAAAGCTTTTTCTCTTTCAACACTTGCAAAACAATCTTCAAGTGCTCAGCATGTTCCTCCTCCGTCTTGGAGTAAATTAAGATGTCGTCAATGAAGACGATCACAAACTGATCCAGGTACGGCTGGAAGATCCTGTTCATGTAGTCCATGAACACTGCGGGTGCATTTGTGAGTCCAAACGGAATCACCAAGTACTCATAATGCCCGTACCTCGAGCGAAATGCTATCTTTGGGACATCCTCCGGCTTTACCCGTATCTGATGGTAACCGGACCAGAGATCAATCTTGGAATACACGCAAGCACCCCTTAGCTGATCCAGCAAATCATCAATGCGTGGAAGAGGATACTTGTTCTTGATTGTCACCTTGTTCAACTGTCTGTAGTCGGTGCACAACCGCATGGTCCCATCTTTCTTTTTCACAAAAATGACCGGTGCTCCCCAGGGAGACACACTCGGCCGAATGAAATCTTTCGCTGAAAGCTCCTCAATATGCTTCTTCAGCTCCGCCAACTCTGGTGGCGACATCCGGTATGGAGCCAACGATATAGGCCCCACACCAGGCAATAAGTCTATGGAGAACTCTATCTCCCTCTGCGGTGGAAACTCAGGAATCTCCTCGGGAAACACCTCGAGGAATTCCCTCACCACAGGAATGCCAGAGAGATCCTCCTGTGTCCCACTCACCAAACCTCCCAACATGACATAGCCAAATGCCCCTGCTCTCAAGGCCCTCCTCGCCTGCAGGACTGAAATGAACGGTGAGGAACTAGCTGTGGACCCACCCGGAGACATCACCACTCTCTTGGCACAGCAATCAATCAATGCACAGTTTCTGGACAACCAATCCATGCCCAGAATAATCTTCAGGTCGGCCATCGACAATCCTATCAGATCTACCGAGAAGTCACGGCCATCCCACTGAAACGCTACATCGCGATGAACAGTGGAGGTCAAACATTTTTCTCCGGTGGCGGTGGTCACCCGCATCGGTGGAGAAAGCACATCACTGGGCAACTCAAGCCCCACAGCAATAGGGGTAGCAACAAAAGAATGCGTTGCCCCGGAATCAAACAATACATCAACAGCTGAACCACCAATGGTAACAGTACCTCTGACCAGGTTCAGAGCTCTGTTCGACTGCTGACGATCCAAAGTATACACATGCCCCGTAGTAGGTGGCACGGCTGGTGCCCCAGTAGGAACCATCTGCAATGGCACAGCCTGCACTGCAGCAACTCTCGCCGTCGGGCAATCTCTGGAATAGTGACCCTCCTTGCCACACTGGAAGCAAATCAACTGACCAGTAGAACACGGCCCAAAGTGTGACTTCCCGCATCCCGAGCATCTGGGAGCAGGAGGTCTAGCTGCGCTCCCCTGAGTAGAAGTCTTTTTGAACTGATTTGGCGCTTGCTTAGCCGCCAACTGTTTGCCCTTGCCTTTATTTCCAAGCTTCCTGTCTCTCTAGGAAGCGGAACCGCCAGTTCCCTGTGGCGCCTCAACTTGGCCTTCTTGGCCTGACTCGCCCGGCAGTAGTCCTCAATGTCGCGGCACTGCTGTACTAAAGCTCCGAAGTCTCTCGAAGCAGAACCAGCAAGATGTCCGGCAATGTCCTCATTAAGTCCCCTCCGGAACTTAGCAGCAAGAAAGACAGGAGTCGGTCTCGCCATGCGGTAATGAGCAAACTTGACCAGCTCATTAAACTTGGCCAGGTACTCGTCGACAGACAACGAGCCCTGCACCAAACGGTCAAACTCTCCTTGCTTCCTCTCCTGAGAGTCATAAGGAAAATACTGACCTAGAAAACACTCCTCAAAGAACGGCCACGTCATCACACGGCCCTGCATCTCGTAGATGTGAGAAATATTGGTCCACCACTCATGGGCCTCGCCCTCCAGCATGTAAGTGGCAAACATCAGCTTCTGCGGATCGGTACACTGCATGATCCGGAAGATCTTGTCCAACGCCTGTAACCATTTGGCAGCAGCAATGGGATCATAAGATCCGTCGAAAGAAGGTGGCTTATGCTTGCGGAAAGCATTGAGCCGGCGGTCGATCTCGTCACGATCCTCAGCAAATACGGGGATGGTCTGCAAAGCCCCCGTCAAATGACTGCCCTCACCCATCTGACTCTGGGTGTCCTCCTGTTGACTAGGCGGAGGTGGAGGTGGTGGCGGCGGTGGAGGTGGTGGAGGACACTGGCCAGCAGCAGGACCAGCCCTCAACTCCTCCAACATGACCCTCATCATAGTCATGTTGGCCATCCGGTTCTCCTCCAGAACCTCAGCAGTGGCTCGCCGGTTCGCCTCTCTGATGGCGTCCAGCATCGCCTGGTTTGCCAACCTCGTGGCCTCCTGGTCGGCTAGTCGGGCCGCCTGCATCTCAGCTAATGCAGCCAGGATAGGATCCGATTGATCCTCGCTCGTACTAGGGTTCCTCCTTGGTGGCACCATGACTCTGCACAAGTTACACAAAGAATGAGTTGATCAGGCCCACGCCATGTGATCACATATGCATTATCATAATAAACACCAATCAGATAGAACGCCAAGTAGACACGCAACGAAACATCCTAAGTTATTGCAATACATACAGGCTTTTCCCTAGAAAGTGCTCTAATACCATAAAATGTAACAGCCCGTGTTAACCCGGATTGTTAACATACTATCGTATTAAGCCACGCTTAATTAAAATGCGGAATAACTTTTTCTTTAATTCAATTATGACGTCATTAACCTTAGCCATCTTGGTTACTTAATCAATTTCATAAAATACTTCCTGTATGTAAATTGCAAGACAACTAACTGAAATACCTCGTGTATAATAGATAAGTGAGTATCTAAGTCACAGGACTACAACACATAGCCTGGACCAAAATCCTGATACATTAATACAACTTTAGCTAAAAAGACAATAACAATCCATGTGGCATGGACAAACCCCATGCTCACCAAATAAGGCACAATGCCCAACAACAGTCTCAATATAATCATAACTGAAAACATAAACAGCAGTCAATTAACCAGCAACCATCATGTCAGCAAAGCACAGATAAATCTAACTCAGCTCTGGCCTCCTGCCACCTGAGCCCTCAACATTACCTGAACCTGAAATATGCGTCCCCAAACGTGGGGTGAGATCTCTAAACAAGAAATCTCAGTAAGACAAGGGGTCCTCAAGGATCTTCCACCCCAAGCTCACTTACATGTGTAATATAAGTTCAAAAACAGTATTTACAATATAAGTTCCAAAACTATGCGATGCAGCAGATA